>JAKTSL010000119.1:0-45928 GCA_030580175.1 Diutina pseudorugosa
CACGACCATCAAAGATCGAAGTCCACCCGACTCAGCCTAGGGCCAAGCAAACACCACCCTCTCCAGCAACCACAAGGCTGCTCGCCAAAATGTTAGTAGAATTTTGATGTTCCGAACCCCATTGATCATCATCGAGCGGCACAGATCAGGGTCCCACCCGACTTAGCTTGCGGCTAAGCAAACATCACCCTCTCCAGCAATCACATCAGGATCCATGGATTAGCTCAGCTTCCCAGTCAGACCCGCCCCCCCTCAGTGTCCCGTCAATAGTAGGTACATCCAGTTCTTGTCTTCACATCCAGATCCTCGCCTGGGCAAAAGAGACATCACAGCTAGAGCTGGGAAAACCAGTACATCAGGGACACATATTGGCAGACCACGTCATCATGGTATCAAACGACACTTCCAGGTCGTGATCGAAGGAGTATCTTGCACGGCCTAATGGTTGCTCGCCAGTATCTCGGCGCTCAGTAAGGAAAACACAATGCCAACCAAATTACCCCACAGTCACAAGAACCAGCCGCCAGGATACCAAGCCAGGTTCCAACCACAACTTCCCGACATTTCACGCCATATGATACCGAAGCGGAACAACTTGGGATTGCAACTCATACCATCATGGCGCTAGCTGTACCCTTGGCGTCCACCGCCGTTGCAGCCTCGGCATTCGCTTATTTAAAGCCCGAAAAGGTGTCCTCGTTATCCTCTTGTACAGGCCGAAGGTATGCGTTGGCTTTAACTTATGGTAACACGCGTCCAGGTGCAGCGGCATCAGTGAGTCTTATCGTGGTGACTTGTAACCCCGGCTCAGCTCTTGGGAACGATAGAGCGGCTTGGTGACTGTGTTTTCCAGCCCACAATAGGCCAATCCTCGGTGATGGTCAGCCAGATGGCATCACTCCAACGCACCGGGATCAGCAGGGAATCAATAATGTGTAGTAACCATTAATAAAAAATCATCAATGGGGAACACTTACCAATGGGGAATGATTTCTTGTAGGGAATTTGCGATTTTGATTAAGTGGAAAACTCCCCTGTTTATAAGAATACAAATAGGGAGCGTCCTGAACACAAGCCAGTCACGTTACCAAATAATGAGGGGAAGCATGGGGACAAGGCGGTGTCGGCATATATTGAGTTGTCGTGGCTTTGTATGTTCCCCGCACGTAGATTCTCTAGTTTAAATTAAGTGTAAATCCAGTTATGTCTTTCGAGCACAAAGGGAAGTGGACTCCGACAATTCGATTAGCAACCAGTTTCCAACTTCCCGGGTTTCAATATCAAGAATATTGATGGAGATAGACCATTTTGCCACCGCTATCGCTCTGAATGTCCCACGACGGTTGCCATGTAAAAACCATCAACGAGTAAAAAATAAATTATGCAACCACTGAGGAGGCAATATTAAGAGAGACTTGAGAAAAAAAACTAGTAAGGACGAAATGGAGCTGTTGATTCAATTGATGATAAATTATGAGCCATATTTATTTCTTACTTTGATCTAATATGGGTCAAGGTTGGATTGTAAAGCTTTGGTTTACATTTGGCCTTTCCTACTTCACAACTGAAATCAGAGTTAAGCCGCTAATTGGCTAAGCTTGAGATTGTGATGACGCCAATTTTGATAAAATATTTTTCTCCGTACCCAAACGAGATCTATTGTTCACGAGCGCTGGTATACATGCATTTACCACTCTCCTCTCCCCCCCACTCCCAAGAAACCAAAGACACCCTTCCCATAAACCATCCCTCCGAAAATAAAATGTCTACACCATGTCTCGGCGGGCACATGCCAGCTTGTGACTACGGTCAAAGTCTAGAACAATTGCAAGACGTTAGTGGTTTAGTTTTAGGGGCCTAAATCTATTGGCATCGTCGATTGGAAACGTCCGTTAAAGTCAGCCGTACACGGCTGATAGGCGAGATATGCGCCGAGATCAAAGCCAGATCACATAGCCTTTTTTGTCTAGTCACCGGGACTCTTAATCCACCAACATGGTTCTACACTAGAAAGTTAATTAAAAAGGCTAAAAGGTACGCGATTCTAAGCGAATATCCCCAATTTGTCAGCCCCATAATTCTCTTGTATCGTCTCTACAAACAATTTTGTGATAACCTAAAAAACGGTGCTGTGATCCTTACTGCCACGAGCTAGGTGGACCGGATTGGCGCCCACGATGACGAAATTGGACTTCCTCGGGCACCCAGATATTGTGATGCAAGCTGTATGTCTCATGCCGACAGGAATAAAAAACTCATAAAACGTAAAAGCCCCCCCGGACCACATTGTCAGAGCAGCAAACTGCATATTATGAGCTCGGGTTTTGTAAATTAGCTTCGACCACAAGATTACCGAAGATCTGCCAACGGCTATTACAAATCGATTATAGACGAGACCGAACTGCTAGAATCTTTTGACGCAACAAAAAAACCAATTAGACACACTTTTAATGCGGTGTACTTTGGATTACGTGTTCTTACAATCCCTTCTTTTGTTGCGTCTCTCGTTCTTTTGTCTCTCGTTATTTTGTCGCTCTTTATTTTTTTCCTTAATAATCGTGCGCCGTATAGGTACGAAGTGCGTTGGGGGGTTTCGAGCAACTGCTTCGTTTAGCTACGACGTCCCATATACACCGTTTGTAAGCCACGAAGTCCCCATGCACCATCCCTGCGTCACGAAGTCCCCATGCACCATTACTACGCCACCCGTAGGTCTACAAAAGAAGGGCAATTTCCCACCCTCCCACCTCATACTTTTCCTCGGTTAAGTATCTTTCCATCCTACAATACCATCCACAACCGGTGGCGAACTCGAGTTGATCTGAAAAGGCGAAACCAACACTCGTTGGTGGATCCGAGACGGCATTCGAGTGTTCCTGATTGTTGACCAGCCTATACCAGGGCTAGTGTTGATCTGAGATGGTGAAGCGGTGACTTGATAATGGTGGTGGGGGGGCTACCAGCATCGAGTCATTTGCCGATCCATCACACAGTGACACCTAGTGGCTGGTTGGTGGTCGCAGCAGAAGCACTGGGGTGCCCGAGAAGGTCGGTTTTCGTCACCTACCCCCAGGCGATCCGGATACATAAGGCCCACCTAACTCGCGGCAGTGCGGATCATAAGCCCAGTTTTAGATTGTCACCGAATGGCTTTGGTGACAATGTAAAACATGGTGCTTACTAACTGATTAGCTTGTGTACGGTGGAGCTATAATCATGAGACGGGGTGTTTTTTTTTACCCTTATCACACTGTTGCGTAGTTTGGAAATTTTGATGTGGGTATGAGCTTCTAGCAATACTGGGACTCTGAAATGCTTGTTTTGAATTCTCAATTGCTGTATTTAGTAATGAATTACTCCACGTTATATGTCTTAGTAGCCGTTTGATGGGTTACTGGTTAATTTCAATAAAGTAGTAGTCGTTTTTATGATTTAACAACGATTTGCTATTAAAGATATGGAAATTTTCCATCTCAAGCTTCAGGAATAGTGACTATTTCGACATGAGATATTATATACACATCCAAGTCTACTAAACTAAGTAGTTTAAGTACTGGCTAATGACGCTGGAACTGACGGCTCAAATGGATCGGGTCAATACATGGCTAGAGCCTCTGCCGAGGAAACAATCTCTACAAGCAGCAATTTATGTTTCGTTGTTCGTTTAAGCCTAAATCAGTTTGATCTTTAGTTAGGTAAAGTCAATTACAGGTGTATAAAGCCTACTTTGCTATCACAACTCCACATCGAGTAGATGTAATCTCCTTGAAGGACCACCCCCATCGACTACCTTGACGTTCCCACCGCAACCATAAAGCCAGCACCAATTGGTTAGGCCAGTGTCACTGATGGTAACACCTAACTTTAAGAAATGTTATTATCTTTTTCATCGCAACACCCGGGAGTCGAACTCGACCTCATCCACATAGTCGCGGTGGCAAAATCGATCCGAGACCTCCACCACCGCCAAATCCCATCCAGCGCCATGGACGGGGAACTCAAGCTTATCGGCCAGGTCGAGCTCCGACTCGCTCTTGCCACCACTGATGCTCAATTGGAAAAGGCATTGGGACAATTCCTCGGTCCCTTGCTCCTCAAATTGGCATCTCCCTACCCACAATCCCGAGACGCCGTGCTCAAGATTATCGGGGATATTCTGCCCCGAATCAAGACGGCAGCGTCGGTAAAGCTTCCGTGGCAATCACTACTTCAACAGATCAAAGAGCCACGGCTTGCGGCGGACCAGGACCCGCTGGCAGTGAGGATATATTCGGCATTGTTTCTCCAGATGGCAATTACCCGATTAACTCCGGAAAACCAAGTGGAAGTGATTCCTCAGTTACTACTGGGAATCAGCCAATACTCTCCCACAATCCAGGCCAAGTTATTCGCCATATTCATTAAGATCTTGCCGGAAGTGTACCCCGACACATTCACCCTATTAGTCGATGAAAACGACGCCAATTGGCTTAGAAACCACGTGGCTCAAGTGTATATGCTTACACCATCACTGGGCGATGTCGCCCGAGCCACGCCGGGGCTTTCTGTTGCTGATACTCGCTTCTATGGTGTTGATGCTGGTCACACCTGGACCCAACCGGAATTGACCCAAACCAAGAGCAAATTGCTCAAATTCATTGACTATTTACCGGAAGATTGTCGTCCATTACCCTTACTCATTGCTACTACCGATCCGCTGTCGCTGGTGAGTGATCCTGCCACTACCAAATGGAAAAAGCTTCCGCTGCCTCTCAAAACGGCGTTTGCCAATGACGCTAATACTATCGAATATCTTGTCCAGTTGTGTACGGGGACTGCCCAGTTTCCTCCGCTTGAAATCCGTGCGGTTACGGCAGTGGTGGCGGAGATCTGTCAGTCTCCGCACGCTCAGACAACCCCGGGGTTTGACCAGTTGGTACAACGAGCCATTGAACTGAACCACCGTCCCCTTAAGTCATTGGTATTACAATACCTTGTGCGCCATCCGGTGCTGGCTCCGTTGGCGCAGCTGATGACGGCTAACGTCAAGGAGGAGATTGTTCAAGCAGAAGCCAAACACACTCCCCCAGCGCAAATCGCCATGCTTTATGAAGCCTATGGTCACTTGTTGACTGCTAACGATGGTGAAGCCGTTGATTACGATGCCATTGACTTTTTATTTCGGCAATTGGATACGAGTGCCATTGAACTTCGTCAAACGATAAGTGAAGTGTTGGGACGACTTACCCGCTACCTCGGCCAATTTAACCAAGGAAACCAACTTCGTACTCTACTTAAACGGGCCATTCTTGCTCCCCAGGACCTGGCGCTGCGGTTTATGGCAGTAAAGTATTTGAATCTTGCCTTCCCCTTTGACGATGCCGAAGCCCGAGCTCTCTGTGTGGTAGCAGCACTGACGAGTAAACGACTGGACACGCTAGAAGAAGCTCAGCGAGGTCTCCATCCTCATTGGTTTGCGCTCCAGCTGTCGGCCAATACCACCGAGTTTGTCTCCACAGCCCAGTTACTCGGTCACGGCGCCCAGGTGACGTTTCCTGACCTTTTGGAGTATATGGAAGTGATCACCAACTCTGATTTCGGGATTGACGAGCGGCTGGCGTACCTGGCGTTGGAATTTGCCGTGAAAATCGTGGTCATGACAGCAGTAAAGGGACACAAAACCGTGGTAGTGGTTGACGACGATTGGGAGACGCGAGTGACCCGAGCGTTAGCTACGGACCAAGCAGTACGACGCCACGTTGCTAACTACCTCAATCAACAACTCCAACCGTTGAAATTATGGTTTGATTGTGTGATTAAAGTCATGGCTCAGCACCCGGAAAAGTATGCCGAAATGGTGTATACTATGGTATCGATGGCTCCTCCCACTTTGATTAGTGGGTTAGTGGAGTATTTACCGCAATTGGTAGCCATGGGCGATCGTGGCGGTGTCCCCGTGGCGTCGGTAGTGGCAATTGTGGCTCTGGAACCGCTGGCACCTACTTCACAAATATGGGACCAACTTGAAGGTCGTCCTGTGGTACAAACAGCGCTATTAGGTCGGCTTTACTTGCGACAACTGCCTCACCGATTAAACGTGGATATTAGCGGATTGGAAGCTAACTTAAGGGCAATGTGGCTGGGACCATCAGGAGCCAATCAAGCACTTGAATCCCTTAGTCAATTAGCTCGCTTTGGTGCCATTCAACGGTTTTCTCTGGAGTTTACCGTGGAAGCCTTGGACATGATTAAGGCCAAAGTGAAGAAGCATAACGAAACCGCAGTTACCGCATTAGGTGATTGGAGTCTTGCTTTCCCTGAAGAGTCATTAGAACCAGTGATTTACGATAGTCTGGCGGCCAAACAAGTGGAGTTTGTCTTTGCCCTGGGAGAAGCACTTGCTGCTACCGTTGGTGGCTGGTACGCGGTAAACGTCCGTCGTAAACTCGATATTATCGGTGCTGATCCCACCACTTATATGGCATTTCCCCAACCACAAAAACTTAGTGATGCTGTGGCTAAAGTATTGGAGTTTGCTCGCCATACTCGTCCCCTGCTTCGGCGAGCCGCGTGTATCTGGTTATTATCATTAGTTGAGTTTTGTGGTCATTTACCTCAAATCCAAGAACGAGCTAGTGACTTACAAATAGCATTTATGCGGTTTATTGCTGACCGTGACGACTTGGTCCAGGAAGCAGCGCTGCGAGGATTAGCCCAAGTGTTTGAGCTTGGTCTGAAGGACATGAAGGACACGTTGGTGAAACAATTACTTAAACTGTTTACCGATGCCAATGCACTGAGGAAATTGACTGCGGGGAGTGTGGATGAAGATACCGAGTTATTTGACACGGCTGAGCTCCAAACCGGTGATGGCGGCGCTGTCCACAGTTATCGAGATGTCCTCAATCTTGCACTGGATGTTGGTGATCCTAGCTTAGTGTACAAGTTTATGGCGTTAGCTCAGCAGCGAGCATTGTGGCTGCTGCGACGGGGAATGGCGTTTGGCCTCGGAGCCATCTTATCCAAAGTGCTGCTTGACGATATGTTATCGCTGAACCCATCAATGGCACTTAAACTTGTCCCCAAACTCTACTGTTACCGGTTTGATCCCTATACCCTGGTAGCTTCGGTGATGACCCAGATCTGGAAGATGGTAGTGGGCGACGATAGCGCCGTTATTGCTCAGTACTTTGATGCCATTGTGGCTGAATCCCTAAAGGGAATGAGTGATAAGGAGTGGCGTACTCGGGAAGCCGCTACCACAGCGTTAGCCCTGGTATTGGCTAGTGCTCGTCCCCAGCGCTATTTCGATAAATTACCCGATATCTGGACCATGGCTTTCCGAGCGATGGATGACATTAAGGATAGTGTCCGCAAACAAGGTGATCAGCTCGCCAAACAGCTTGCTGGAGTCGTGGTCCGGTTAGTGGAAGCGCTGGCTCCGGGAGCGGAAACCGCACTTGACACTGTCATCCCCTTTCTCCTTGGAACTCGTGGTTTAGGCTCCGATGCCGACGATGTTCGTCAGTTTGCGCTCGATACCGTTATTCGTCTCTGTGGTCGCGATAGCCCCATTATCCGCAAATATGTCCCTGATCTAATTGACCAGCTCGTCCACTTGATGCTGACGCTTGAACCGCAAGTGGTGAACTACGTTTACCTTAATGCTGACAAGTATGGCTTGGATAAGCTGGCACTTGACCAACAGCGCCTCTCGGGAGTGGGGAGGTCTCCGCTTATGGACGCTGTCGATAAGCTTGTATCCCTAGTCGATGATGACGTTGCTTTAGCGCTTGTGCCCAAGCTCATGGCGCTGGCGAAGCTGACGGTGGGGTTACCTTCCAAAGTCGGGTGTGCAAAGACGATGGTGTTGCTCGCAACGCGGCGCCCGGCGCAGGTAGCGCCGTTTGCCGAGCGCGCTCTCGCCGTGTGCGGGCGCCAAGGGCGCGACGGCAACCTCGTGGTGGCGCTGGCGTTTGCCGGCGCCGCTGGCCACTGGGCGCGATTGGCGCCGGTGGCGCTGGTAGCGCGCTACGTCGACGACGTCGCCGCTCGGTTTTATGGGGCTGACGACGACGACGACCGTACCCGCAGCGCCATGGCCATTGACTCCTTAGCGAAGTATGGTGGCGGAGACCGAGTACTGGCGGTGGCGCTGGCGGTGCTTCCGTTGCTGTTTGTTGCTAAGTATGATGGTGGTGGCGCCGGCGCCATCTTTGAGCGCGTGTGGGACGAACACACCTCGAGCGCCCTGCGCGGGGTGCGCCTCTACTACGACGAGATTGTTAGCGCCATTAGCGCCCATTCGCGCCTGGCCAGCTACCACACCCGACGCACCATGGCGCGAGCGGCGCTGGCGGTGGCGCTGGCGACGACCGACGGCGCCTTGAGCGCGGCGCAAATCAAGCCGCTTTTAGCCATGCTCATCGACGCCAACCAGGGGAAACTGTGGGACGGCAAACACTTGTTCTTTGACGCGCTTGTCACCGTAGCTATTGCTAATGGTGAAGCTCTTGATGAAACTACATTGACCGCAATAACTAAAGTGGTGGCTACCGAAGCTAAGCGCCGCACTAAACTGTACCAGAAACATGCTCTCATCACCATGGGTCGATTTGTGGGGAAGTTTAACCTCTTGGTCGATGAGTATATCGAGTTAATGACCACAGCGCTTAGCGATAAGTACTTGCACGATGATGATAGCGACGATAGTGACGATAGCGATGATGATGACGGCAAAGCCATGGACGTTGATGCTCGCGAAAATATCAAGTTTGAAGAGCAACGGCTTGAGTTTTACCGTAACCTCGCCGTGGCCTACCTGGGTCAATCGTCGTCGGCGTTATTACCGTTTGTGTGGCAAGCCACCGAGCGCCTTTTCCATCTGAAGGTGCTTGAACCGACGTGGCGGCTGAAACTCGCTGCCTGTGAAGTGGTGACTGACATAGTGGGTAAGGCTCCCGATGATGAAGTGTACCAAGTGTTTGATACGTGGAAATTGTTGGAATCGCTCTGTGGTGGTTCCAGTAACATTGAGAACATTCGCGTTCACTACGTGAGAATGAGTGGAGCCATCATCCAAGGGGTGGCTACCGATCTTGGTAATAAGATCCGCGATTCGTTGGAACGGCTTCAAGTAACCGACCCTTCTCCTGTGGTGAAAACCGAAGTGAAAAAGGTATTGGACGCTTGATACCCTGGTGGGGAATTTACGACTAAATACTGGGGTTCTTGATGCTGTTAATCCTAAGCCACCACTCGCTGGTGACGCTGGTGACGGCGTTGTCCGCCAAAGCTTTTAAGGGGGTGAGAAAGTACATTGGGTACTCTTAATATAGATTGCAGGAGAATGCCCCTTCCTTTAGATAGTAATGAAGAAACACATAATGATGAGTTACAGGTGTAATATCGACCAACTCGAGATAAATCTTGATTTTATGGGTCCTGTTGTTCATTCATTTTATCTAGGTTTGCTACCATAACTATTTGTATTTAGGTAACAAAGACAATTGCTAGGGTCAGGAAAGTGTAAGAGTTTATCGTTGAGCTTATCCGTCATTTTGTTGACATGCTAATTGAATGGTTAGTCCAATATGAATGCTAGTACCTTATAGGTCGGTTATTACCGAACTTTACACCAAAAAAATCGCCACAAATACGCTTTTCGGCATCTACGGATCATATAGTCACTATTTCATAACAAAAAAATTCTCGTGATTTTTTTTGATGTTTGACATCGTCGGGCTGGGGTTTGGGGTTTTCACGGATCATCGCGCCTAACCGTAGATGACTTAACCTCAATTGATTGACGAAAAATGCACCATCAAAAGCGGTAAACGGAAATCTGAGATAACCATTGCATTCAACACGTCTCTATCTTTATAGTGGATGGCTGATAAGCCTCGATTTCAAAATTTTTTGGAACCGATTTCATGCGATCTGACGTTTTTTAAGTCGTCGATTTTGCGATTTATTCAGTCGGGCTAAAGGTTTACAGAGAACAAAGCCATCTAGCATGAAGCCAGCAGTTTGCTCTATACAACCCAAGTATTGCTTTTTCTACGTTTATCGGTATCGAGCTCGTTATTGCACAGTTTACGTGTTTTTGGTGCGACCAACCCCCTAGGCCCAATCGGCCAAAATCGACAAATCGACAAGTTCCGTCAAATTCCGACAAACTTTGTCTAGATGAAAAGGCCACCGACTAAAACATAGTAAGCCATCTCAAAGTCGCTACCAGGTGGTGCAAACCGTGATTTTCCTCGCAATACGCGGGGTCAGTGTAAGTTTTGGGGTTTCGCACCCGAGTCAACATTTCGCCGTGGCAGCGGCGAGCCCGAGTCAAATTTCATCGCCAACCCATCTTCGAGCTCAACCATCGAAAGCCATCAAACTCATCAATTTTTTGGACATTGGCTCATATGATAGCCACGCGTTTCTAGACCATTATGGGTACTTTTAAGTGGCCACATTAGGCGTGGCCATTGCCGTCAAAATTCACCATTTAGTTTGACTTGCGCATCCGTAAACATATCCACCACAAGCGACTCTGCCGCCCATGGCTTAAGATTAGCCGTAGCGGACGGACCGTTCCCGATGTGGTGACAGTGTCTTTTGCTCATTGGTGTCGTGAACGGCTTTCGTGCCTTTGTTATGGTGCCGCTTGACCATGCCAAATATATAAAGACGTGGTCATTCACTAGTGGTCAAAAATCAACCGATAACTAAAGTAAAAAATTCGATTCTGTATTACGTAAAAATGGAATGAAATAGGTCTGGGCTTGATAACGTCCAAATATGTTAGTTCTGATTTTCTGAAATTTCGGCTTTTTGTCGTCATTTGAGTTCTCAGTTTTGCATTTTTTCTCCAAAAAGCGAAAACTGCGATTTATTCAGTCTGGACAAGGGTTAACAAAAACCAAAGCCACCTGGAAAGAAGCCAGCGGTGTGATCTACAATAGCTTAGTATCACTTCTATGCATACATGGGTATTGATCTCGTTATTTTGTCGTTTACATTTTTGAGATGCGACGAGTCTTAACAGTGGGACACCCTAAAAAGCTTGACCGGGTTTTCGGCCTCCGGGATCCACCGGGGCCCTTCCGGGGTCCTCCGGGCGACGCCACGCAATTGGCCCTATGCAGTACAGTCAATACATCTTTAGATCAAGTCACAACACAGTCATAGGTCGTGGGACTATTATGGAAATATACGTGTGATATCAGAACAAGTCGACCTTTCTACCATGAAAGATACCCCCTAATCTTTGATCCGAAGGACTACCACTACACATGTGACCGAGACCACAACGCTGCTTGAGTCCAAGAGCCTGCCTTGCCATTGGCCTTGACCATGGAACATGCCATGAAGCCGTGCTAATTGTCCCGAATTTCCGTACTCATAATGCTTGGACCCATGTCAGATGTCAGCTGTCAGGCACAATGGTGCAAGTAGCGGGACTGTTGATATTGGCAGGCAAGTTTGTTTTGTTGCTATCATGATTTAAAAGACAGAGGTGAATGTTGTCGGTTGATCTTGCGAGGTACCCAATCCAGCAAAGGAGCTGTTGTCGACGTCCAGCTTACGTTCCAAGGCTTCCAGTGACATGCCTTGACTTGTATCAGCAACCAAGTCTCACATGTTGATACCGAATCACGAGCAGATGTTCGGTCGTTGCTTTAAAAGAATTAGGGGGTAACGTCACACCACCTACGTGCCCCTTATTGTGGATGTTCGATCGTCCGATCGATTGCCCGTACCAGCTCTGTAAGCAGGTAAGCAAAACAACGCGCCTGCCATCACCTGAGAGTCGTCGAGTGGATCTGATGGGTCGTCCGCTCGAATGATCACCGTAGGCTGGGAAGCGGACTGGTTGGAGTCACTTGACAATAACTGACTGGCGATGACAAAGATACAATGGCACCTACAACTGAAGCTTACAACAATTGAAGCATACAAGAGGTATACAACCGAATGTATGAGGCTTTACTGATAACAACTAACAATTGCAATCGTAAATATACCTAGGAGACTGAATTTCTATTTGGCAATACCAACATAACTCTTTGTGGTAATCGCTTTGCTTGACCACTTTGTTCATGTTACCATAATAAATTGCTTTATGGTCATGGAAACCATTGCTAGAGTCAGAAAGGTGTAATAGTTTACTGTTGAACTCATGAGTTACTTGCTTGACGTTCTAAACGATTGGTCAGTCCAGTATAAGTGTCAATAGGTTATATGTCGGTTACTACTAAACTTTACACCAAAAAAATCGCCACAAATACGCTTTTCGGCATCTACCAGTCATGTAGTCAATAATTCATAACAAAAAAATTCTCGTGATTTTTTTTGATGTTTGACATCGTCGGGCTGGGGTTTGGGGTTTTCACGGATCATCGCGCCTAACCGTAGATGACTTAACCTCAATTGATTGACGAAAAATGCACCATCAAAAGCGGTAAACGGAAATCTGAGATAACCATTGCATTCAACACGTCTCTATCTTTATAGTGGATGGCTGATAAGCCTCGATTTCAAAATTTTTTGGAACCGATTTCATGCGATCTGACGTTTTTTAAGTCGTCGATTTTGCGATTTATTCAGTCGGGCTAAAGGTTTACAGAGAACAAAGCCATCTAGCATGAAGCCGGCAGTTTGCTCTATACAACCCAAGTATTGCTTTTTCTACGTTTATCGGTATCGAGCTCGTTATTGCACAGTTTACGTGTTTTTGGTGCGACCAACCCCCTAGGCCGAATGGGCCAAAATCGACAAAATCGACAAGTTCCGTCAAATTCCGTCAAACTTTGTCTAGGTGAAAAGATCACCGGCTAAAACATAGTTAGCCATCTCAAAGTCGCTACCAGGTGGCGCAAACCGTAGTTTTCCTCGCAATACGCGGGGTCAGTGTAAGACAAGTAGAATGAACGACGATGATATATACTCAACAATCAAGTGCCCTTTCAATAAAAACAAGGAAAAAGAATAGTTCTTGTGGTTAACCCTATAACAGGTCGATTAGTACCACACCAATTCCCACAATGGGCGTAGTTATTGTGGTCGTCACTATCTAATAGAAATTATCAACACCAATCAAAATAATCATTCCACTAATACCAGTGATCAGACTAGTGGAAGTGATGCCTTCACTCACTACTGGGGTTACGATAGTCGAGTCATCACCCACCAAATTTATTGCTTTTTGCTGGCCGTAGTTTTCTGGCACACCCCATTGAGCCCATAACAAACATCGTAAAATAGAGTAGCAAAGAAAGACGTTCAGAGTTTGTTAATCATACGAAAATAGTCACTGATTTTTCATTGTAAAGGCTATGTGGTTCGCTACTCTGAACATATGTTGGCTTGGGATTATGAAACAGGACTTCTAACGTCAGGTGATAACACGTGTTTCACAATCGAAACCATCTTATAAGACATGTATTTATTATACGAATAAGTCCTGAAGTTTAGAAGATGAGTCTATATTATTAGCGATCTATAAGTAAACTCACATGAGTCGAGTATTTATGTGTATTAACATGATCGTGATTTTGATGCAACATGTGGTATATGGTTAGACTTTAAACAGTTTCATTGCGTTGGTAGACACAGTAGTCCATGGAGTTCACCTTACCCACCCCAAAAGGTAACCAAAGAAGACGACCTAACCCTTGCGGTTGGGCAGGGTCGAGCATCGTCGCACACTGTTTGGGGGTCCACCCCTTTACCTCGTCTTGGGGACCCAGCTCGATGAGGTAATCGCATTGCGATTCAGGCACCACTTTCGATGGATCGTACTGGTTACGGTTATTCATTCCTTCGGGAATCACCGACGCTCGCAGCTTCAACAGCGATCCTTCGGCAAACAGGCCTGGTAAGAGCCCGTCAAACCCCAGAGCGATGAACTCGACACGGTAATTGGCTGGTAAAAGCATCAGGGTGGGGAAATGGTACCATTCTTTACCCACACACACCGTTTGCCGTTGATCACTGACAAGATTGTCGGACCACAATGACGTCATCACCGTCAACGGCGCCAGGTAATGAGTAATAAGCGCCGCCGTCCGCAACAACGATACCACCGTTACCGCCACTGCCGCCAACACTTTAAGTACCGGTGACCGGATATAACGGCCAACGACTGCGGCTAACAACGCCGCGTTAGCCACTACGAGCGGGTACACAGGATAAAGGAACCGTTCCTCCTTGTGGGGTTGGGAAAAGAAGATTGCCAGCCAAATGATCAATGGCGCCAGAACAAGCCATACCCGTTTAGGGTTATAGAACCAGTAATTGACTATCGCTCCCAAGTAACCAGCAACGGCGACGACGTGGAAGTTAAGCACCAAGTTCACCGGGTAATACGTCCAGGGCTCGGTACCAAAGATCTCGGGACCGACGCCGTCATCGCCACTCAACACATTATACTTGACAATGTTCCACGGCACGAGCACAAGCCGGTCGTAGTAGTACAGGTCCACCGCCACCAACGACCCACAAATGAGCGCTAATGCCACCACCGACGCCACTACGGTAGTGTAGCGACGTTTAGCGAGGATGGTTAACCCTACGGGGATGCCCAAGGCAAGAGCAAACGGCCACCCCAATAACCCTCCCACAAGTTGCCACACCACCAGCGTCAAGTAGTGGCCGTCCAACGCCGCCGCCACCGCCACCATCTGCGTTTGCATTGCCCACAGCAGAGGAAGCAACGCCACTCCGGCATGGGCCATCCCCGTCAGGGTTGCCGAAAACACCACGTACCATCGCAGCGCCTCGGTACCAAACTGGCGCTTAATCAGGCGATAGACGACGTATTCTCCCCATACGGTAAACGCCACAATCACCAGACGAACCACGTAGAATAACCACTGGTCGCTTACCCCTAATTTGCTGGCAATCGTCGCTGGCAACGCGTATACGAGGAGATACGCCCACAGGCGAATGGCGTACTCGGGACTATACTCCCATGTCTGCTTGCCAAACCCTCGGATAACCACGTTGAGGGGATCCCAGTAATTGTAGGTTTCATCACAATCAGGGATGATCATCCGAGCCACCAGCGCCGCCCGTAGCGCTAATAGTAGAGACACGAGCATGGAGTTGTGGTGTGTAAGTGGTATACAAAGTGGTGCGCGACTTGGTTGAAAAACAATTAAGGGTGATATGTTTGACTGTGAATTGTGAAACAGAGACTTGGTCCCAACTTACTGGTTTTGTTTCACATGTGAAACGTGTCTATATACAAACTAGTCCAAATGTCATCAACTTATGATTGTCTATATGGTTTTTTCCTTGGACACTTCCCTCACTTTTTTCCCGTAATTGCTTCCGCGTTAAGATCGACGGTTACGAGCGCGGGTTGGTGACAACCACCATCAATACTTTCTACTGCGAATCATCACAACAACATGGACCCCGTCGCCCGGCCTCTGCCCCTGGCCATCAGCCAGAGCCTCCAGCAGGTCCAGCAGACAGCCATGGCTCGGCTGAACGCCGTGGCCCATCTCCAGGAAAAATTACACGCGTCGGTGGCGTCCACGCTGGATAACTACCAACACCAATTGGCTCAGCTCCATGTCCAGCTTGCGGCGGTGGAAAAGGAGCAACAATCACAACAGGAGAGATTGCAACAACAACAGCAACAATTGACTCAACAGTTACCCAATTTACAGCAGGAATTTGACCAACTACAGCACCAATTATCGCATCTCGATCATCTCCAACTGAACATTGCCAATCTACAACATACGCTTGCTGACGTCGATCGCCAGCAACAAGAAGCCGAGGCTCGGTTAGCTGAACGACTGAAACGAGCTCGTCAATCAGTAATGCGAGATATCAGTCTCCTCGAGACCTATAGTCAAGTGCTAGGGTTACGCGTTGAGGCGCAAACCCCCCATATTATCCGGTTTTCCTTTACTCAAATCGATCCTCACCATCCTAATCAAGTGTATTATATTGATATTGACGTTTCGGGGAGTGATTTCATCGTGGAGGCGCTGGCGCCTGACCTTGGCATGAACATCTTGCTGCTTGTGGAACAAGAGCTTAACGACCACCGGTCCGTGGGTAAGTTCCTCAAAACGGTAAGAAACTTGTTTAAAGAAACCCTCGAGACTTGAGCGGTGGTTTATTCCATTCCCTTTGTCAAACACAATTCTTCCTGGTGAAGACCGCACAAACTATCAATGACAGCCATTTCCAATGTTCCACTATACCAACCAAACGATCAAGATGATAACCTGATTATACACGCTATGGTTGTCATATCTGAGGTAAATGATGACCTTGATTCATCATGGAATGTCGTCATCCCCAAAAGGTTGTTATCATGCTGCCCTGTACTATTATTGTCAATTGTATCATACTGTATTATTTAACACGTTAATCTATATATACTGATCATCCCTATCATGGTCAGGGCCCTGCCCTCACCGGTAAAACTCGGGCCGGGCCGTATTCAACCCGTACTCGCTCAACGCATTCAGCAAGTCCTCCATCGTCAACACAATCTTGCCCTGTTGATTGCCAGCGCTCAGCCCCAGATGCAGCGGTTGCAGTTGCTGTTGTTGCTGGCCCAGGGCGCCATCTTCGCCCGGTTCAATGTTAGCGCCAGCGTTACCGGCACCTCCGGTTACCAGCTGCTGGTTGGCAAACTGCTGGCCCTGCAACAATTGCTTAGCTCTTACCTGAGGATTGGAACTATTGTACACTGCCAGCGAGTTACGGATACGCAGATACTCGTAGGCGTCCTGAGCAATATCATTAATGAACTTCTGGGTGGCCAAGGCAAGAAGCCGCTTGATCCGCACGTCCAGCGTCTCAAACCCGTTCTTAGCAAGGTAGTAGTCAGTGACGGCATCGGGGATGATGGGAGCAAACTCGCCGTCCATCAACTGGAGCACTTCGCCGAGAGTCTTGTCCTTGCGGGTGAGTTCGGGAAGGTCGACCATGGGAGCGGCGGCGGTAGCCGAAGCCGACAGTTCTCCGTTACCCTCAATGTTGCCGACGTTTTGGGGTTCTTCGTCGTTGAATTCCTCGTCAAGGTCTTCGTCCATGGGCACGGGAATACTCATGATTATGGTATGGTGTGTGGTGTAAAGAAGATGCGATTTGTTTCGCGCGCCGCACCGATGAGGATATGGGGTAAGATGGAAAATGAACTTAAGCGTAGAAATGGAGTATGGGTGATATGTTTGTTTCAGTTTGGATGGTCGGTTATTTAAGTTGCTGTTGGTATGGTGAAATGGGTCATGGTTGGTGCAGAGTGGCAAATTTACCTATAAATTGCATCAATTGTAGAATTTTGAATGCAATGTAAACTACTTTTCAAGGACATTGTTATTGTACTCAACCGAGCCAGGAAGACAAGGGTCATAGAGCATAAGCTGAATGGTCTCATTGAGGCGTGGTTTGGGAACCATTCATTTGCATGTGGTATTCACAAAGCTGTACTTTCAATTCGATATTTTCTTGTTCAAGAGACTTATTGGCTCGCTCAAGTTAGAAACGACGGTTAGATATTTTCGCCAAGTCAGAGATACGTTTGTTTCATTCGTTATTCACCACAGCTACATTGAATTTTAGTCCATCTTTTTGTATTAAGTGTCAGTGTCTCACTTTGATGTCTCTGATCGCTATCGTTTATGTGACACATATATCACGATTTGCTATCCTGCTCAACATCTTCTTGGAAACGGTTACCTGATGTTACTCGGTTGCAGTTGATCCAATCCCTTGTCTTTGATAGAGGTCAACGGTTGTATAGAGCTATAGTCGTAACGTTTCAATCTTAGAAACTGCAACCAGCAGCCCTATCTCAAACGTCACAAAGAAATCTTATTAAGCCGGCATTGAAATACCATTATATCGATAATAGCATTTTGAGGGTTGGATCGGTTCAATTGGGATTGACGTGAGCTTACCACATCTTCAAAAACTATCACAATATATCGAGTTTGGTTCTTATACCCTTATTATCAGACTTTAATAGCTCTTCAGCACTAATCAAGTGTGTTATATATGTTTCAAGTATTTAATTAACCATAAAAATCTAACTATAAAGGTGTAGTCTTATCTTAGAGCTGCAAATCAAGGTGCCACATATTCCTTGGGTGACACCAAAAAGCGCATTATGAAATGTGCCAGATTGGTCAGTTTGTCCGAGTTGGTTAAGGAGTGTGATTAGAATCTTGTTCTAACCATCACATGCTCTCTGAGCGCATAGGTTCGAATCCTGTAGCTGACGATCTTTTTTCGCAACGTAACTAAACTTCGCGCGTGTCTTATGAAAGGCATAATCATATGTTTTTTTTTTTTTTTCACCACACCCATGACGCTTGAAACTACTCTACAAGGTTACTTTTCGATGTTTCAATCTCAATTCTCGAGCTGCTAATAGATGGGTTCTCTTGGGGAGTTTTACCATGAGTTGTGCTCGAGATAACGTTGAAGTCGAGTCCTTTCTTCCATGAGCTCCAGGTGTTCCCTTTGCAGCGTCTCGAGAAAACGCTGAAGCCGAGCCTCCTCTTCCACCAGGGCCGCGATGGAACGTTGAAGTCGGACCTTTTTTTCCATTAGTGCCTTAAGGGAACATTGGAGCTGGGCTCTCTCTTTCGTGAGTACCAGGTGTTTCCCCTGTAGCGCCTCAAGAGAACGTTGAAGCCGAGCTTCTTCTTCCATCAGTGACTTAAGGGAACCCTGAAGCAGAGAATCTGTTTGGTCGGTTGCTAATCGTGTCCTCAGCAGCACGTTGAAAGGATGGACAAGCGTGCGCTTCTTTCTCTCGCTCCCCCGATGTGTTTCCTTCAGCGCATCAAGGGTGGTTTGAAGCTTGGCGGCCTTCTTCTCAAGTGCCAGACGTTCGCTTATGAGTAGACGTTGTTCGTCATTATGAAAGACTGTCAATTGCTCCAACGCCATTTGAGAAGATTGCAACCAAAGGTTTCTTTTTTCAAGTTCACAAAGTTCCTTTTGCATTGCCTTGAGAATACCGCTGTAAACATTACATGGGGTTTGAAGCTCCAACCATATCAAAGTGGGGATGGCTTTCCAATTGCCACCGATGCGGCTCGCCGCCATGGAAAGGTACGTGAATAGCCTCAAGAACAACATCACAACAATGAGCATAAATGGATACCACGAGTCGACCATATCGAGTTGACGATATGCAAAGTATTGTTCCTTCAGTTGGTCAAGCTCGTAGTCGCCTCTTACCGTGGTAAACATAGCAACGTCAGTGTGGATTGCCACCACGATGACCTTGAGGAAGTGGCTGGCGAACGTAAGCACGTATGCAATCATAAGGAACAAGTACGCAGCTAACAAGGAAATCCACCACGTCGATTGTGATGGTGTCGGCGATAGTACGGTAACCTTGAACCGTTCGGGTTCGGGCTTTCGCTCACTGGCGTCCTCAGTGTCGACTTGTATGTTGATGGTGGGGCAAGTACGGTCAGGAACCCTCCAGCAAAATGCCAATACCCCTGATGCTACCGCCAAAATTTCTGGCATTGACGTTACCAAGAGTATCCAGTTGACGTGAATAACCTGGCGTTTGGCAAGTTCAGTCATGGCATCATCAGAATCTAGCAGGATGATGACGTCCCCCAAATAGCTGATAATGACCAAGAAACTCCCCATCATCATCAAGGGAACCACGGCTATTGCGTGCACCAACAGTGGCACAAAACCATGAAATTGCCAGAGTCTTTGGGGTATCGTCATATCTGGAACTTCGGGTAGAGCCTTAAGGATGTGTTGGTCATTATTAGCGTTAATTCTGCTACTAGGAGGATGATTTCTGTCGGAACGGAATAAGGATGAAAAGGGCATTATCCCCGCCATGGCCATAAACGGCAAAACAATCCAATTGGGGGCGCCAAACGTCAACAGCATTGAAAACAACATCAATACTATTCCAAGAAATACCTTAGATATCATGGAGTCCAGCATCTTGACTACGCTGGTGATGGCACTAGTCTTGTTGGATAAGGCAAGGTTAGTGAGATAGAAAAGGAAAACATTGAATACATGATGGAAGTAATGTCGAGTACGAGTTTCGAAAGACGCAGATGGGATGTAGCGAGATCCAAAGTCCGAGATGAGGAGAGAGGATAAGGAAATCTAAAACAGCATAATGTTTTTGAAATGTTTGTCGTTTTACCAAAGTGTAGACCTACTCAAATTTTACACCACCGATATCTAAACGACTCTCACTTTCAGCCAGTTGTTTATGATCATGATGAAAGGGGTCTTTTGAATAGATACTTTGTTGTTGACAGGCGGCAGGTGATGCAGCTGCGGTGGTTATCTCTAAAATCTGAAACAAGTGTTGAAGCGCGATCACCTCATCGTGTTTGAACTAAACACCGGTTTCAAACAACTCCGTCTTTGGAGTTTATATAGTATTATACTCTGTTTTGTCCACTCAAGTTGCACTTGTTGCAAAACCCCGTCGATTGTTTACCACCATCCAATTCTTTGCCCTAGAATCGCCCCTGACGTTCTACCTTTATCAGCCCTGACGATTTGCCTGTACCGACTTGTAGTTTGATTTTAGGCAGCTCTATGGTATGACGTACTGGTAGCCAGGGATTTTCGTTCTGAGTTGTATGGCTTTGCCTCAAAAGATAGACGTGGTAGTTCTGTTGTTGATTGAGGTATCCTCCACGGTACGAATTTAGACCTTACACAAAGAGAAAAAAAAACTGCTAGAGCTATTGTTCTCATGATTTTGGCGTTATCAGTCAGTACTAATGACTTGCCTCATAAATTGTGTTCACAAATAGCGGCTGATTTCTCGCTGCTTGTCAAAGATCATTGGCTACGTTCTCTCATTTCTTTTGAAGTGATAGTATCAAAAAGACAAATGGATCCGCCCATTACTTCTGCTAGTGTTATTACATAAGAGTACTAGACTAATTTAACTCATAAACAGTTGCAACAAGTCGGCGGTTTGTCAATGTACATGCATAACAATCATTGAAGGCTTGTATATGACCGGCTGATAGCAATAATCAAAAAGTTGTAAGGTTTCACTCTGAAAAGGTGATGAGAAAAGCGGGTATCAAGGACGTTTCCGACTCTTGTCAATTTTAAGCCAAGTACATGCTACCACACTAAGTTAAGCTTTTAACATTTGCTAGAAGGGTTGAATGTAATGGCAACTCTTACAGCTTTCGGTATGAATTCTGAACATTATCGGTAGAAATTCAACGGGCACGGGTTCGAATAAAGTTACGCAAACCGTTGTGTACCACCATGGATGACCATCGTAGGTTTTGAACCTGCCTAAACACATTGTACGGGGAGTCTAAACTCGCAATGACCATTAATGACGCTTCACTTAGGTGATCATACCTAATTTAGGAACGGTAAGACCCGCTTTAGTGTCTCAAACTCATCAAATGGGGACAGAAGTCATAAGCCTCGCTTCGTAAGGTACCTTGCTTCACGACACAAATGCCATCAGCACCTATGCTCAATAACGATATACGAAAACCAATTGGTAATAATCACTTGGGATAGACTTATAACAACTAAAAACTCATCGAAATCAAGTAACGAAACTACTGTTGTTGTAAAACTATCGGCAAAACTACTCAAGTTCCTACCGTTCAACCCACACTCACATGGATTGTGGCTTGCCTTTACCGTTCAAATAAGGTTACAAGTTGAACCCAAATTCAAATATGGAATTTCACTTGCTTGTTTATAGACTCCCTCGCAAAAACGTCAATGAAAGGAGTAGATTACCAATCAACCACTACAAACCAGTAAGACGTAATGGTATTGAGTACCCGTACTTGTCATGAGTATAGCCATCGTATTGTCCTCCACAAAAGCTTTAGCCCTCCGTATGTGGACGCAATGACGCATTCTATTTTCGTATAATGTTTAGGTGACATGTTGACACTAGACCGTTCTGGGATGAAACCATACTAAATTTGGCACAATCGAAACACCCTACGTTCACGCGGACAATCATCGGGTTATGACGTTAAACATTTGCGAGCTGAATATGGTGATGCTAGCTAGAGTCAACCTTGTTCATCGCCAAAAGCAGGACGAGACTAGTGTCATTCGAACTAAATATGCAACACAATGGAAAAAAACGCCGCAAAGTTCACCCCTTCGAAACGGTTTCGTTGAGTCACCCGGGGAACAGTCGGATAGTCAGCCGCAGCTCGAAGAACCTTATTTTTTTGGACCATGCAAGTGGCAGCCCCATAGAAGAACGAATTGGGCGAAACCATCGATGCTTTTGACATGATCGCAGCGCGCCCCTGAATCCTATCATGTGCCTTAACAACCGATCGGACATAGCATCTGTAGCGTTTAGGCGCGGCATAATGAGTGGTAGAACACCGTTAACAGAACATAGTGATAGGATTTTCGTTCGGTTTCCATAATTGTGGTGTGAAACACGGTCGATGGTCGATCATGCTCTTGCTCCCACATCCTCGGGGTGAACTAAAAATGTTGTTTTGCCTCGGGCCGACGTCCTACCTAGTTGGGAGAGTTCTTCCCCCAAAGTGACCAAAGCCCGCGCCGCCTTACCGGAACCGATGAAACCACAACACGAGAGTAGTTTCTCCGAGCAACCGTTCGGCTCGTAAAGCAAAATTTATCGACAGACTACTTGATGTATCTCAATCTTACGATAGCAATCCTCCTCAATTTGTTCTTACGTTAGAGTCTGACAGACAACCGACTGTTATTGTCATTACCATCGAAAACAGAACGGTGGTTTGCCTTATCTGTCCTTCAAAGCCTGGAAACGTGCGGTCCAATTGCTTTCTCAAAATAGCAGTGGCTTGGCCCGCACACGAGCCCCGACCGCTTATTGTTTAACGCAACCGGTAAGGGGGCGATGCAGTATCTAAGCCCAACTAACATGGACCCTAACCAACTCCATGGAAACGCTAGCTTTTCGTTTACACCTTAGCAACCCCCAGTAGATAGATCCTTAAAGCACAAGGGTCAATTTTTCTTCGTGGTCAAAATTGCTTCCACCAAACGACTTCCCACTTCATCTACCAATTCCTAAGTGATGATAAAAAATGGGGCGGCCGCCACATGCTGATGACCCCAGCAGGTCTAGGTTCAAACGACGGGGTTAATTTTGTGACGCCTGTACCCATAAACATCCCAAACAAGGCAGTGGCGCCAAGAACGGGTGACCGATTCCTGGTATATAAATCACCGCTACCACCACGACATCTTCTCTTCTTCTCTCCATTAACCACTACCTACTTACCAGATGAAGTTCACCACTGTTTTGACCACTGCCGCCGCCATCGCCGGTGTTGCTTCCGCTCCCGTCGCTGTTCCTGCTCCCCAAGCCGAAGGGGAAGCCACTCTCGGCTTGATCACCGGTCTCCTTAACGGGATCCTTGGTGGAGGAGCTGCCATCGGTGGTGGCTGGGGCGGCAACGGCGGCTGGGGTAGCGGCTGGGGCGGCAACTGGGGCGGTCAATCGTCGTGGTACTACAAGAAGAAGATCACCGTGATCAAGGACCACTACAACTACAACCACTACTACACCTTCCCCCAAGGCTACAACCCCTGTGGGTGCTACTACGATGCCGCTTACGCCGTGTCCGAAGACGATGCCAACAAGCTCATCGACGACGCCTCGTACGCCGTGGAAACCAACACCGCCGTCACCGCTCAGCCCATCGAAGATGCCTCGAGCGCTCCCGTTGACGCTCCCGCTCCCGCTGCTTCTTCCACTTAAGTTTCTGTTGATGTTGACTAGTATTTAGGCGGGATACGAACATGCCAGGTTTTAGGGACCTGGATATCCATCTCGCAAATACCCTCCATAATAGACTTAATGAATCGAATGATATCTTTTAATTAAATGTAGTGAATATGACTATTGGAGTGTTCTGGGTTTTACTAGTCTATATTGTTTGGTGAGAGTCTGAGCGTATATGGTATTGTTTACGAGATATAGTGCGGGATGGTGTGACACAAATATTGGTTAGTACCAACTAGACTAACCAGCTTGACTAACCAATTTGATTACAATACCATGTTAAAACTAAATTGAATATACATTCATGTGAAAACTACTTGGTATATTCAGAAGAGTAGGACTATTCCCGTACTATGGCTGAATGCATGTAACCTCCACCAATTCGCAAACCACCAAAAGATGGGAGCAATTGCCATTTGCGACTCCATCGGGAAAACAGCAACATACGTACGGCGATCGTCTCATCTACAGGTCATCTACGATGGCATTGGCAGGGGGGTTACTGCCATCGAAGCCAAAACGGATTACCGTGAATAACCAAATTATTTTTTCCTCCTTCACCTAACTAAGCAATCAAAGCCTCGCCGCGATATTTTTCTCCATCCCAATTCAGCGCCCTGATGAGGTGCATTTGTGATCAAAATAAGCCAGAAAACTATCCCGAGCACCACGGGCTATATGACTCTATACGATAAGTATGAATCTAATTATGTAAAAAACGACTATAAAACGACGACAAAATTCCTCCAATTGTTTTCCTCATCAACCTATCAACTCACAATTATGAAGTTTACCACTGTTATTTCTACCGCTGCTGCCATCGCTGGTGTGGCGTCTGCTCCCGTTCCTCAAGCTGAAGGTGAAGCTACTCTCGGTTTGATCACCGGTCTCCTCAAGGGGATTCTCGGTGGTGGTGCTATTGGTGGTGGTTTCGGTTACGGTGGTGGTTACGGTGGTGGCTGGGGCTCCGGCTGGGGTAACGGCTGGGGTAGCGGTTGGGGCTCCGGCTGGGGTGGCAGCTACAACACCTGGTACCGCAAGAAGATCACCGTTATCAGAAACGGTAGCGGCGCTCTGTACTACTACGCGTTCCCCGATGGCTACTCGCCCTGTGGCTGTTACGCTGATGCTGCTTACGCCGTATCGGAAGACGATGCTAACAAGCTTGTTGACGATGCTTCGTTTGCCGTGGAAACCAACACTGCTGTTACTGCTCCTGATGATGCTGCCAATGCTCCTCAAGACGCCGCTAACGCTCCCCAAGCGAGTTAAGTAAGCTGTGTGAGTAATTTGATGTTTGAACGTCGAGGCTTTGACTAATGATGATGATACTTGATGGGTTTCAGTCAGCGATTTGCCTACTTTGAACATCGATATACCCTAAAAATTTCGTAATGATATAATTGTGAATGTGAATGTTATAACTAAAATACCCTAGAAATTTTCGAAGTGAGATAATTGTGAATGTGAATGTTTTAACTAAAATGAAGTCATTGACATATTAACGTCCGTCACAATCACTATTGTACTAATGGTTTTGCGTAATTCTTTTTTTGTGGCTAGTAGCATCACCACTATTCATTGGGGATACATTCCGCATCGAAAGAGATACCAAGGCATGGCGTCTATTTCATGACGTAATGACCTAAATGGTCCCCACTAATAGCAAACTTAGGAGTAAAGAGTTCCATCATTTGACTAAGATGTTTTCGTCTATAAATGTGTATTATGGTATAGTATAAAATGCCATGGCTTCAATAAGAATATAACGGATATTTGGTAATTAGCCTGATACTCAAACATGAGGCTTTGCTTAACGTAAACCGACAAGCTTCTGTTTGCTGTACAATCTCAGATAACATTACCCCCGATTAGGCCTTGATGGCATGGCGTTCAAGCCATTCTTCCATGGGAGCTGATTGCTGGGCCGCTTCAAGTACACTTTCCGGTGGATATACTTGGGATAACGATTCCACCATTCGTCGTTTGTGGTCCATCAGCTCGTCCACACAGTACCAAAACTCGGGGATTTTCGGTTTGAGTTGCTCACGGAATATCCGTAAGTTTTCTGCCATGGAAAGTCCCGTTCGACAGTACTGATTGGGACACGCTTGCCAGCCACACCCCTTGGACATTTGGAGAATATAGCGACGTTCCATGCGGCTAGCAAGCTTGGCTCCCGTAGGGTCGTGGACGGCAGCATAGAGGGGACCAAAGCAAAGACTACAAAGCCCCACCAGGTTCAGCTGAGAGTCCCGGGCATTGACACAAAGATGATTGGAGCACTTGGTGATCAGAGCCACCACCCGCGATCGTTTGTTGAGCTCGTGCATCTGGAGATGGTTGGTCAAGTCCTTCACTCTCACCACTCGCTGACACTGGTAGCATTCGGTGGTCTTGTTGCCACACTCGTTTTCATGATGAGTAATGCCAAGGTAACGATCATGATAGTCCAGTTCTCCTTGAGGTACCACAAGATGACAGAATTGACATAGAACCGGTTTTAATGAACAGTCAGTGGCACGGTGATTGGCTAGCTCAGTGTAAGTAGTAAAGCTGGGATGATTAGGACATTCGCAGGTATAATTGGGTTCATGGAAAAGCTTATGGTGACGATACTCAAACAGGGGATCGGTCAGAGCCACCTTACATTCGACACAGTGGAAATGGGGTTGTCCCTGGACTTTAGCTCGACCACATTCATTACATGTTTGGTTTATCCGTTGACATCGAGCCACGTGAAGAGCAAACAGACCATTGGGAATATTACGACCACACGTAGGACATTGTGTTTCATCAGCATCAACAACAGCATTAGCAGTTCCATTTAATTCTGTGGTGGACGTATCCTCAGTTTTGGTAGTATCAATAGGGTCAATTCGTAAGGTCACCGAGCCGGGAGTCCAGCGGAATCCCACCACGTAGATATCTCGTGGACCTTGTGACTCGGGAATTACCACTACTTCCTTAGTCAGTTCTTGATCCATGGTTGTCCATTGGAACCGTTCCATGTTGAGAAAGGGAGTTTCCGCAACGATCACATCACCTCCATCCACAGAAACCACTACTGGTCCCTTTATTGCCACTTTGTAGATGGTAGGAGTAAAATTAGAGTCATTAACGGCAGCATCATCTACCGTCACCGAAGTTGCCATTTCGAGATCCACGGGCTCCTTCAATTCAGCACTGCGACCACCATCATTGATTTCCAACTCAATATCAGCATCAACGATGGAATAAGTGGTGGTATCACTAGCATTATTATTCACTTCTTCCACCGCAAGTTCATAGCGAAGCCCCTGGTGCTCCACCACAAGCGTTTGACCAGCAGTAACCGTAGTATAGTATTTAGGAAGCACTGCCTCCAAGAAGAACTTGTAGTTGAAGATATCGTAAGCGAGCTTGGGCTTGAGTTTGATATGGTTAGCTTTAGGAGGCGATACAAGCTCTACCGACTCCAGAGTCAAGTTAAGCCGATCGTAAAGTTGCTGGCTCACTGCCACTGATGTATCCGAGCCATCCCGAAACTCTTTGACGCCAATATAGACTCCCAGAGTGTCACCTCGAAATATAAGGGGATGAGGAAGCTCGGACTCGGGGATGGTCTCCACGAGCGTCTGGAGGATATGCTGAGGGAAATACGCCTTATCTGTGTAGGGGAAACCATCGACATGGTAGTCGACGGTGAATTTCATCGGGACAGCAAATGGTGGCGTTGGCAGATGGGGTGTGGGGAAATGGGTCCTTGATTCGCAACCGTGATATTGTGGGTTTTGTAAGCGCATATCACGTGACCAAGCGATGGATCATGATTCGAAGCCAATGGAAGTAAAGAGTAAAAAGGTAAGTAACTAGGAATTTATTTATGCTGTAGAGGCGGCGGCGGCGGCGGCGAGGATTTCGTCATCGTCGTCACTAAACGGATCATCATCGTCGTCATCGTCTTGGAGTTGTGCTTGGGATTGTCTTTGGGGTTGTTGTTGTGCTTGTCGTTGTTCTGCTTCCATGGCTTCTCGTTCAACATCACTGGGCACTTCTTCCTCCATGATCATCGGTGATGGTGTCATTGTCATTGGTGGAGGGGTAGGAGTGATGGTGCTAGGTTGAGGTGTAATACTTGGTTCCTGAGCTGAAGTAGTCGCTGAAGTAGTCGCTGTCCCGGTCACTGCTGGTGACAGCAGGTCAGCATCGTCATCATCATTATTATAATCAGCACCGACAAATAACGACAGTTCCATAAACGAAAAGTCCAGCGGTGCCACATAGTCGTCCTCGTCAAGAGTAGCCGATACTGCCTCCAGGGCAGTGTTTTCGTCGTTCACCACCACCGAAAACTCGCGGATGCTTTCCTGAGCATCGTCTTCAGTAATCAATCCTCGTTTCACTTTCAACTTATTGATTTCCGCTTCCAAAAGCAGTCTTCTCCACAATTTGACTCGAGCCAGACGATCACCAAATTTGCGGACTAAAGTCAAACAATCGCGGAACGTGGCTTTGGGGAACATCCCGTGAGCCCACATGTGGTAGAAGCCAAGCACTTTACCCAAGTTTTCGTGTTCTCGTTGGTATTTGTGAGCTCGAGACTTGCGGTCATTGGCTTGGATTTGCTTTGCCAATTTGTGGTGGTTTTTGAGGATATACGGGATTCCCAGCACCGGATTGAATAGTCGATCATTATCGATGCGAGCAATCTTGGCCCGAGCCTTGCTCGGGATGGGAGTATCGAGTCCAAGGGTATCTTCGTCTTCGTTAGACATACGCGTTGGTCGCACGATACGCGTCGCACCAAAGTGTTGGCTTGGGAGGGAGATGAGACTTGGGCTTACTAGCCACAAGTGACGATATCTGAAGGAAATTTACCTGGAAATGACCATTTGTGTTGTAAAAAGTGTTAACATCAAAGTTGTTCTTTATTTGTTGTTCTTTGCAAACCTAGTATGTCCTTATTAACGTAGGCTCACAGAAAATGCCACCATAGAGATGACAGGTATCGAAACTTTTTAGAGAAAATGAAACCTGAGGACTTTATTAATTTATCTTGTCTTGGCTCTACTTCACAGTTCCCAAAACTCATCGCTTATGTTGCCTAAATTTAGCTCATCGCTCGCGGATGCCTCGACGTCATCGCCGTATGGTATTTGGGTGAAAACGTAGGCGACCGGAGATAGAAGCCTAGAGAACCCATCGACTACGGCATTCCATACATGGTAAGCCATCGTGGCTTGCGGCTTAGTCCGAGACGTACGGCTAACCAACGATGCCGTTTCGTAAAAGGTATCATCAACGGCATTGCCTTTACCCCAACCACGGCACTTACAACGCCTTAAAACGGCGTTATCATTAATGCCGTTGCTGTTAGCAGCACCAGTGCCGTTGACAGGTCATGAAGTGCCGCTAGTGGTGCCGTATGTTTGTTTGGCGGCTCGGCATTAGCTGGCGGAGGTGTAGGTCCGTGCGCGTCCGAGTCAATTTTTCGCTGTGGTTAACGCTAGGCGCGAGTCAAACGCCATCGCGGAACCTAAGCTTCCATCTCGACCATCGAACCCCGTCAAACTCATCAAAATTTTGAACATTGGCTCAATCGATAGCCACGGGTTTGTAGACCATAATGGGTACCTTCAAACGGCCACATTAGGCGTAGTCATTGTCGTCAAAATTCACCATTAAATTCAGGTTGCGCAACCACATACAAATGACCATCACAAGCGACCCTGCTGCCCGAAGCATGGTGTTAGCGGTAGCGAGCTGAGGCGGGCGGACAATTTCCAATCTGGCAATGATGCCTTTTACCCATTGATGCCGTGAACGGCTTTGGTATCTCAGTTAAAGTGCCGTTTATTCATGATAATAAGATACGAAAACGTGTTCACTCCCTAGTGGCTACAACCTTGCCGATTCTGCAGCATAGAACACTAAGAAACAATTAGGTATGGAGTTAATAACGGCTACCGGTAACTGGCATCTTACAAAGGCTATAATTATAAAACTAAGTATTATACTGTAAAAGTTGGATAGTTGGTTTTAAGGTAGGAACAAGTTAAAAGCTCGGGATGAGGTGGTTAATGCCTAACTGACAAATGTCGCGACATGAACGGTTTGTTTACTCCGTCAGTGGATCGTCGTAATTTGTTGACGTGCAGCTGTTCCTCGCTAAGATCAGTAACCGAATGTGTCAAGATAACATACGAGTCACGTGGACCACGGAGATATCATTTGTCCACCAAGGTTAGGCCAAATCATGTAAAAAACCAAAACGCCGTAAATGACTTTTGATGGTGTGATATAGCCGTATGTGGTGGTGATTTCCAGCTCTTGGGCTCTTTATCAAGGGTTAACAGTTCAAATCCGAAACTAACTCAGCTATTAGCAAATATTGGAGTTAAAGTTGTAACCATTAGAGTTTACAACCATTCTGTAGTATGAGAGCAATACTTTGAAAGTGGTCATCATCAAAATAATGTCTTAAAACCATTCATATCGAATATTTCTCGAACCACAGCTACTATGGTTACAATCTCATACCTTCGTCAATTACCCACAAATTACAAAACAAAAACAACTTGATAACTTATTCATCAACTACTAAAACATTACACCTCATTCAATTGGTCGATATTACTCAATACCATGTCTTTCTCCCACCTCCGCGTTGGCTGTTCTCATCTCCGCATCGGGACATTTTGTCGCGCGCGCTAAGACGCGTCGCTTATCGGCTTCCCATTTGCCAAAGTCCCCCTTTCCATGAACAAGGATAATCCCTTGCTTCCCTTTGCCTACACCAAGGGCGATGAGTCAACCATAGCTTATGATACTTCGCCACGACCACGAGCAGTCATTGATGCCAATGCCAGCAGCGCCTTCCACACACGGACCCCACAACTGGCTCCACCAAAACGGGTACCACTTCCAGCTCTGGTGATCGTGCCTCGTCTCAAAAGAAAGCTTACCAGTTACAGTGAACACGATAATCATAAGCGGCAGAACTTGGCGTCGGAACCCAACTCCGACGACGCGGAAACTCCCGATACTCTCTACCCACCACTGAGTCCACCAATATTGGCACTGGAATACGATGAATTCACCAGCCAGCACTTCAATTTCCCTCCGACACTGCCGGACCATGATCCCGTATCATTACCACGTCCACCACTGAGAGCAATCCCATCATCGGAAGCCGATTTTGGTATTGATCGGTTTAATCGGTATAAACCGTTAAATGATGAAGTACCCACTTCTGAAGTGGATCCTCACTCGTCGCAAATCGGACTTGATAAAGCCAGACAACGGATCATGACTGCATTCGAAGAGTGTAATCCTACACTTGACCTTGAAGGAATGGAGCTTAGTGATATCCCCGATGAAATCGCTGATATGGAAGACTTGGTGGTCATTGGTACCATGGCTCGCTTCCAAGTGTATGCTAGCAACAATCAGATCCGCTCGCTTCAACCGCTGTTGTTTAAATTCCGCAAAATTGAGGTATTGGGACTTCGGCATAATAAGATCGAAACCATCCCACCCTTAATTGGCGAATTGACCAACTTAACCGACATTAACCTCGCTGCTAACCGTCTCAAGTGGCTTCCGTGGCAATTTCTTCACCTTGCCGATAACTTACAACAGTTTGGCCTGGGTCCTAATCCGTGGCTCGCCGTCCCCGATAATGCGACCGAAGTGCCATTACCCCTGGATCCACCGACGTTCTGTCGCCGTTATCGTGGCGAAATCGAATACCATCGACGACCGACAGTGGTGCCGCTGCTCCAGACCTGGTGTCTCCATCATTTGGCTCAATTTGATGCTCTGTATGCCGATACCAAAGATTGGAAACGGTCGATGAATCCCGTGTACCATGAGCTTATCTCGCGCGCTATCTGGTCGGGCCACTACCAGGACCGGTGTAGCCAGTGTCAAATGCTTATTGTTGATGCCATGGCCCTGGTGTACGAATGGTGGGATATCTTGCAACAACGCAACATCCCCATTCGCTTTCAATTCTGTAGCGACCGCTGCGTGCGCCGCTACCAAAACCTGATTACGATTTAATGAATATAATGATGTATACGACCACCACCTAATATAACCGATAACTTGATAATTGGTCGATTTGGCGCCCAAATTGGCCTTGGTTCCCGTTTCACGCCACCAACACTACCCCAACAAATTTTTATAATCCGGTATAGTGTAGTGGTTATCACTCAGCACTCTCCATGCCGCGACCGGGGTTCGATTCCCCGTACCGGAGTATACTTTTTTTGTCGCCCATTTTCTCAACGATCGTCACATGCCAATGTAAACATTAATTTCCAAGTATTTACACCCACTGATTAACATTTTGCCACCACTTTTTCTTCATCCTCATAAACCAAGGATTTTTTTCCCTCTTCCCCAGGTTTGTGTCGTATAATCACTCGCTTGCCGCATCGAGTCACGTCAACCCGTTCACCCGTTTCGCAGTCACAGTTGGAGATAAACCCATGGAGCCCCAGGTGCTATACCGAGAGGTCCAGACGGTGAAAGCCGGTGGTTACGAACGATTCCAGGTTAATTATACTCCAGGAACGTTTCCGGCGCCGCTGCTATGGCTCAAAGTGAAGAATACTCAACTGATTGCCCTTCGAGCCGCTTACCTTACCGGTCCCTACGTCCTCTACGTCGACTGTCGACAAGATGGCTATGACCCTCGTCACAAGTGTTTCATCACCGCTGACCAGCCGGTGTTTGAACCGCAACTTCTTCCCGGACAACTGTTTTATTGTGAGCTTAGTTGTCACATCATGAAACCCAAATACCAGTGGACGGTGGACGTGGTCAGTCAGATATTGTTTAATCCTGCAGTGCTGATTGATATGGAGATTTCTATCGGTACATCCAAGGAGGTATTGAAGGATGACGGTGGATCGTCGCAACGGCAACGAGGACACTTGGGCCAGCCCAATATCCTCCACGTCGTCCACAATAACTCGCTCGACCTCTGGAACTTACCGTTACCTGACCCTACTCGTCCCATTCACTTGGTTATCCTTACCCACGGTCTCCATTCTACCGCTTCTGCTGATCTCATGTACTTGAAGGAACAGATCGATACCGTGGGCAAAAACGATAATATCTGCGTCAAAGCCTACTTTGGTAACTTGGGCAAGACCGAACGAGGAATCAAGTACTTGGGAAGTCGAGTGGCGGAATACATCATCGATTTGGTGACGACAAACTCGATGTTTATGGATGATAAAGTGGCCAAGATCTCGTTTGTGGGTCACTCCTTAGGCGGCCTCGTCCAGACATTTGCTATTGCTTATCTCCATACCAACTTCCTGTGGTTTTTCGATAAGATTACTCCCATTAACTTCATCACCATTGCTCTGCCATTACTTGGGGTTGGTAACGAAAACCCTGTTTATGTGAACTTGGCACTTAATGCTGGGGTGGTGGGGAAAACCGGTCAGGATCTTGGTCTCAAACAAGTGGAATATGATAACAAACCACTTTTACTATTATTACCGGGAGGTCCTACGCATCAAATACTTAAACGGTTTGTTCGTCGTACCGTATATGCCAATGCCATTAATGATGGTATTGTGCCTCTTCGCACGCTGGCCTTACTCTACTTGGACTATGATGAGCTTGTGGAGCTCTACAAACTGAATGAGACGTTGGAACGTCCCGAGGAAGAAAGCGGAGCTAATGGCTACGAAATTGCCAAAGTCCCCAGCAATCCCAACAACCCCACGGGGACATTTTCCATGCAACTGATCATCTCCTACCTCATGCCCCAAAAGGCCCTGACGGAGTCGCGATCGGCTCCGATGCTTGAAACAAATAACGGTGTCAAAACCAAAGTGGAAAACCAATCGGGAGCAGAAATTGAAGGCATCCCCACTCTGTCGATCATCGAATCGTTCCCTAACGTGTTGCTTCCCCCTCTCCCATCGATGAAGTACATTAATGATCCTGATTATCGCGCCAATCCCATTCTCCATGACCGAGTGTATGGTGAAGCTGACCTTCCTCCCACCAAGGATGAGCTGCCACTGTCGCTGGAATCATCATCAGATAAACGGGAAAGTGGCTATATCGAGTCGGCCAAGCGAGAAATGCAAAAGATCTTGGATAAGGTTGATTTCAATCTCGACGATGTTGAAGAGGCGATTGCTCGCGAATACCATCGCAACATGCTGTGGCGTAAGGTGATTGTCAAGCTTAAACCCGATGCCCATAATAATATCATCGTTAGACGACGGTTTGCTAATGCTTACGGATGGCCAGTGATTGACCATGTGGTGTCAGAACATTTCGGCATGGTGGATCCCGTCGCCGACGATTCTGATACCGAATCAATGGACACTGATGATGAAGAAGAACAGGATATCCTGGAGTTTTCTCGAAGATTGACTCCGATGCTCTCACGAGAAGTGATTGCCATGGAGAACGATGAGATCGATCGCATGCTGATGGCGAGTGAAGAGGACAATATCGATCATCAACAGTGGATTAATGCCAAGGAAGGCAAGCTGTTCTTTGCCTCGGGTCCTACGGGGCTTTTGGCCGACGTGTCGGAGTTTGTTGGCTCGCTTAAGGATGGATGGTCCAAAGATAAGTCCCACCCTACTGACGTCACGCTGGGTCCCGAAGTCGATGCTCCCATTATGGAGAGTTTTGCCAAAACCAAAAACCAACCATGATTTGATGACAGTTTATAATGAGATACGACTAATTAATATGACTGATGGAAAAGTGTAGGGAACTAAACACTATTACGAGGAATTATCCCTTAATGGTACTAAACAGTAGGTAATGAGATAAGTATTATATCAGGAGGTGACGTACTACGGGAGATAACTCCATGATTATCGATTTAGCTATAAGCTTGCATTGATGATGATAGAGCCCCAATTCTACCCCAAAAAAAATTATTCAAGTAGATAAGTAGTTGAAATGAAACCTGGCTTTTGCAGGTTTGGACCCATTAGATTACAATCAACCACATCGTCAAATCATTATCAGGGATGGTCGGCAGCAGGATCGCTTGTGGTTAGTATTTGTACGTGGTTGCGCAACTCGAACTTAATGGTGAATTTTGACGGCAATCGCTACGCCTAATGGCCATTTGAAGGCACTCAAAATGGTCTACAAACGCGTGGCTATCATATAAGCCAATGTTCAAAAAATTGATGAGATTGATGGTTGTTGATGATTGAGCTGGAAGCTGGGTCTGCCGACGAATTTTGACTCGGCTCGCCGCAGCCATGGTGAATATTTGACTCGGGTGCGAACACCCAAGACTTACACTAACCCCGCGTATTGCGAGCAAAATTACGGTTTACGCCACCTGGTAGCGACTCAAAGATGGCTAACTATGTTTTAGTCGGTGGCCTTTTCATCTAGACAAAGTTTGACGGAATTTGACGGAACTTGTCGATTTTGTCGATTTTGGCCCATTCGGCCTAGGGGTTGGTCGCACCAAAAACACGTAAATTGTGCAATAACGAGCTCAATACCAATGATTGGAAAAAAGCAATAGCTGGGTTTTGTAGAGCAAACTGCCGGCTTCTTGCTAGGTGGCTTTAGTTTCTGCAAATCTTTAAACCGACTGAATAAATCGCAAAATAGAGCACTCAAAAAACGTCAGAATCCGGAGGTCGGTTCCAAAAAGTTTTGAAACTTAGGCTTATCAGGCAATTACTATAAAAATAGAGACGTTCTGAATTCAATGGTTGTTTTGGATTTCCATTTACCGCCTTTAATGGTGCAATCTTCATCAATTGATAATATACGGTTAGGCGCGATGATCCGAGTAAACCCCAAACCCCAGCTCGACGATGTCAAACATCAAAAAAATTCATGAAAATTTTTTTGTTATGATTTAGTGACTACATGACTGGTAGATGCCGAAAAGCCTATTTGTGGCGATTTTTTTGGTGTAAAATTTTGTATTAATCGACCTATAACCTATTAACACTTATACTGGACTAACCAGTCAAATGGCTTGTCAAACAAGTAACTCATGAGTCCAACATGTAACTGTCCGAGTTCTATGATCTGAGGAATAATTTCTATCACCTTAGAGCAACTAATAATGGTAACAAGTTCGAAATTGTTGACCAATATAAAAATATGTTGGCATTGCCAAACGAAAGTTCAGTCTATTAGATGTATTTACGATTGCCATTGTTAAACGTGGTCAATAAACCCTTATATATTCGGTATGTATATATTTGAGTGCCATTGTGTCATTGCCATCGCCAGTCAGTAGTTATCAAGTTCAACAATCAGTCCGCTTCCACAGCCTACGGTGATCATTCGAGCGGACGACCCATCAAATCCACTCGACGACTCTCAGGTGATGGCAGGCGAGCTGTTAGCTTGCCTGCTTACAGAGCTGGTACGGGCAATCGATTGGACAATCGAACTTCCGCGATAAGAGGCACGCAGATGGTGTGACGTGACCCCAATGGGTTCCTGGGAATTGGACTGGTGTTGCACCATGACAATTGCTTGAGCATGAGACAACAACGACAAAACAGCAAGCGACAGTGGCTAAGCCTCGGGTGGTGGCTAGCCTCGTTAGTAATCAGCAACATCCAACGGCTGGCATGGTGTTGTTTCGCGGATTCTTCGAAGCTTTCCGGTCAACAACACCATGCCAGCCGATAGGTCACAGCATGCGCTCTAGCCACTCCGGTGTCTGGGAGTTTTGGCGAGCAGGTCAGCAACAGCAGCAGCAACAGCATCATCATCAAGCCATGCCAACTGGTAGTGTTGGGCCATGGCTGGCTTGTCATGGCTTTAAGAAGTGGTGAGGTATTCATCAGTTCGTTCAGCTCATGATTCAATTTTTGCAAGTTAGGTTTAGGAAGAAAACTTTTCTCGAGGAAAAGAGCCCCTTTATATTCACAAGGGAGAGAGGTAGGGGGCGTCCTGGATACAAGCCAGCGGGTAACACATTCCATACAAAGGCCATTGTTTCGTCGACTTGTCAACCCTTGGTGAGGTGCATCGGTGTGCGTTTAGGTTCAATCAAGTGGGGTTTTGTGGATTACGTTTGAGCCATTGTTTTGTACGGGTTATTACGATCTCAACTTCACTTCTCCGGTGTCAATACGTTGAAAACCGGTGGAGATAGTATCCCATGGTTGGGCGATTTCGTGGTGTCGAAATATTTTTCAGCTCATTCGTTTTGGAAATATGATTCCGCGATCCTAACCGTTACCCGCCCCCATCAGATTATTTTGCATTGTATAGGTACAGCCATGTAAAGCCTCAGTCCAGGCACAACCTGGTATTGTCGTTCTAGGCCACCACAGCCCCAACACAACCGTTCAGACACGCTAAAGTCCTGTCTCTGAAACCTCGCTACAAAACTGACATTACAACTGAGTAGCATCGCCAAAGCACTACTAATTGCGGCCAATGTCGCTTCAACAAATGATTATCACAAGCCAATCATTTAAGTTACCCACCATCAAGCTGTATCCACCCATATTTGTGCTCGATGCCTTCCTCCTATTGCCAAATGTCGACATTACCCAGCACTGAACCAAAAGAACAACCAATTTAGATAAAGCTTAATTGATGGACAAGCTATTCAAAGATCATCCTACACCTTTGATGTTCGACAATCGTCTAGAGTGAAACACAATCAAGCACCATGAAGGTTCTCGCACATGGTTAATCTGAGCCACCCTTTCGTCACATCTCCAAACAGCCTTCATCAAATTAGCGTCAAACTCGGCTTTGGCCATCCACAAATTGATCAAAGCTTCGTGTTTTTGGTTCAATTGCTCGAGCTTTTGTTTGGTAACCGCAAGTTGCTTTTGTAAAGGCAAATCCTCATCATTGACCACTCCTATCTGGTTATTCTTCTCCTTATACTCCAATTGAAACTGACTGACTTTCTCCACCCCCGTCATGACTTCAAGTTCTTGGATTCCAGCAGCGTTGTGGTCGATTGCAAGCTAGGTCACTTTAGCCTCGTCATAGTTGGGGAAACAACACTGCTGTGGATTCCAAAACGGTCCTCAGTAATAGCTGAGTAAACGCTCGATAGTAGCCACCATCATGTTACTCAATCTGGTAGCGTTGGTCAAGTTTCTGGAGCACATCCTCCTCCCATGTTATGGTGGCTAGGGTGCGAACTGACTGCAAGCAATTACACGCTGTCAGCACAGTAATTCTGTGAAATTTTTATGATGTAGGAATAAATATTGTTGCTGCTGACATTGGTACCTTGTACATTCAAGAAGATATCAGAAATGATCATCACAAGTCCCTAGTGTTTGTCATAAGACTAGTACTTGACGACTCCTAGTTTAGCTTGCCACAACTATATGAATATTCGTCAATGATATCATCATATCTACGTTATTACCCAGATAGTACATGTTTAGCGGTTGTTTCCACCAATATTGTTAGACCCATTAAATTCCCATGATGGTCCCAGTGGCCTCGGCATCGACCGAACTGTCTTTCTCATCGTTAAACTCAACTCTAACTCAAGTAACCGTATTTTTAATTCCAATTTTAAATTACACCACTTGACAAACAAAAATCAATTACTACATTCACCATTTTATTGCCATATTGCTCACTCTTCAAGTGGTTGCCTGTCTCTGCTTCATCAGTTGGTGCGGCTCGATCTCACCGTTCCCACACCCAAGCACCTACCCTCAACTCCAAGTCCATGTCCTCCGACGAAGTCACGGCTACGGGCGCCGAAGCCACTAGCAATCCCATTGCTAACCCCGTGGCTACCACCGAAACTGATCAATCGCTTGCTGACGGTGCTGGTGATGCTAATGACGGCGCATCTACCACCTCGGCTTTTGCTAATGGTGGCAACAATGCCGCCACCACCACCGACAGCAACGATAACTCCAATAAAACCAATGACGACCAAAAGGCTAAACCTGATACTACTGATTCAGCCCCGTTTGCTCCTCGAGACGTGGTGCTTGCCAAAGTAAAAGGGTACCCGCTGTGGCCAGCCATGGTACTTAGTGAGGAAGTGCTTCCCACCAATGTTGCTAAACTCAAGCCGAAACCACAAAAGAAAAAAGGCCAACCTGTTCCCGTACGGTTCTTTAGTGATGATACTTACATTTGGATCCACGCTGCTGACTTGAAGCATTTGAGTCAAGAGATGATCCAGGACCACTTCGATGTGTCGCTGCGCAAACGCCGCAAGGACGGCATGCTCGAAGCGGCGTTTGCCATGGCGTTGGATCCTCCGGAAATGGAATTGTTTGCCCTGTACGGACTGTCGCTCCAGCCCGATCCCACGGCGGAACTTGACGACGAAATCCTTGAAATGGCTACCGATACCGGCACCACCGGAGGCAAGAAACGCAAGCAACCAACTTCAGAAACGCCACGGAAAAAGGCCGCCACTAAACCAGCCACCACTCCCAAGCCACGTAAGCGCCTGGAAAAGCTGCTGCTGCTGGCTCTGCTGCTGCTGGCGCTGACCAAAAAGGAAGTTACGCAAATTACTAAGCTTCCTGGTTATGATGACGACTGGGGCACCGACGAATTGTTTGTTTACGATAAGGAGAATGGTGACTACATCTTTGACGACGAACAGGAACAACAGCAGTTGTTTAACGACGAAATTGGCCTGGCGACCGAGGTGCTGGCCCGCATTGCTCTTGCCAACGACCAGTTCCACCAAGTGAGCACCAAGGTCCTCCAACAAGTGGTTGATCTCGAACACTCCGCAATTGGTGATGATGTCAAGGATGAAGCTGAAGACGAGGCTAAAGTGTACCTGATTGACCCACAACCTGCTCTCGACGCGTTGGCCGAACTTGAAGCTCTTCTCACTCCCGAGTTCCCCAAAGCCGTGTACGCCAAGCTGTCGTTGATGCGATGGCTCGTGGTGTTGGCACGGTTACCCGAGCCCCAATTCCCGTACCCGGAAGTTCGTGAACGTATCGCTAACGTGCTTCAACTGAGCCTTGGGTTTACCGTTCCCATTAACCGTCCCGAGATGATGGTTAGTGCTGATGCTGATCCCACGCCTACACCTCAACCTGAAGATAATGCTAAATCAGTGGAAGTTAAAGTGGAAGCCAATGGCGATGCCGTAGCCAATGGCGATGCTTTGACCAATGGTAATGTCGCTTCCGATGATGCTGTTACCGATGCCATCAACAGCGAGGAAACCAAGCCGCTTACCACTGAGTAAGGGCAATAACCCTGAAGGATTTACGTGTTGTTTGTTGTGCATTACTAAAGCAAAAACCCGCCGATCATCACCGCTAATCCTCCCCACACCATGGGAGCGGCGCCGGCTCCCGAAAGGGTGGTGGTGTCGTAGGTGCGGTCGGTGCCGACCTCGCCCGAGATCGTGCCCAACCCCATGGTCCCCAGCGGCACCACCGCTGCCGATGACGCCACTGGTTGGAACGACTGGGTGTACTGGACCTGGACGGTGGCGAGGCCGCCGTTGACGGTGGTGGTCACCCACACCAGGGTGGGGAGACGCGAGGTGGAGTTTTCGTCGTCGCCTTCGTTTTCGTGGCCGAGAGCAAGCGCAACTGCTAGGAGGTGGAAGCCCAAGACCCACTTCATGGTGATGTTTGTGTTTGTGTGGGGGGGGAAGGGGTTAGGCAATAGTGTCTGTGGATATACGGTTTTGTGGGACCAGATTTTGCGTGGGGCTAAAGAAAAAACCCTGCGGGTCACGTGAGACGCCGACGGTTCCCCGCATATTTTTTTTCTTACCGACCAGGGCTCCGATGCCCCAAGGTTTTTGTAGGTGATATATATATTCTCAATTATTTATGGATTTCTGGTGATTTAAGTATAATATGGGTTGAAACAATGTTTCAGTCATTGGCTGTGTTTGGCTATGCTTCACGCCTTGGCTGTGTTTCATAGTTATGGCGTCATGGGCACGAGGCGTAACTAAGGTATAGCCGCCGTGCGGCGCTACCGTTTCCGGATAGCCACAACCACGCCTAGAAACTAAGGAAAAACCATTGGCATTTTTTGCCACCGTCAACGACAAATAAAAGACCAGATAAATTGCTTTGGATCGACGATTGGTGGATATCTGGACCCTGCTTATGGATCTCTAGATACGGCTTAAATACGAGAGTGACGGTACATTACGATCGATTATCAGATGTTTTCTTTTGGAGTTGTTCATATTGCAATCTGTGTTTTCACCACTCTTTAACGACCACGGGGTCTGTGGGGATGCGACTGTCTCCACATTCTGTAGGTTAAGGCGATGCCAGATCAACAATGACGTCAGACATGACTAGAAGCGTGGGTGGAAATGGAAAACTACTTCCAACCGAAACTGATTAGATCGTTCCAACTGTATCTGATCATGTCAATCCTACATTATCTGATCAAGACAATCCAACCTTATCTATATGTCAATCCTACATTATCTGATCAAGTCGATACCGGCTTGAGTAATCTAGGTAAATCATCAGATAGGACATTGACAAAAGGAGATTGGTTTATAGTGCTTTTCACTTGGACTTTATGGTGGCGATCGACAATGGCTTCACTTCCCCAATTAAACGACTTCTACCAGGTAAAGAAACCTCAATCGTAGACTTTTGGAAGTGAATGAATTAATAGACTTGATAACAAGTTTCAATAATCGTGTTTACTATGATAGATTGACAGTGTCAGCTCATCTTCTAACTAATGTCCCGAACCAAGGTTCACACAATATAAGCCAAAGGCTATGATCAGTCATAAGTAACTACGAGCGGAACAAACGATCATGTCACGGATCTATTAATGGTTAAGCTAGCTAAGTAATTGCTGAGAATTGGGTGGGGTGGGGTATCTCGTCATTAGGGTGAGTAAAAGTCTATACCAAAACCAAAAAGAAAAAGTCAAGCAAAATATCCCAAAAGTCTATAATCAAAGTCTTCTCATTTCCACCAGAGGTCGGGGCAGGCGCGGGTGATCATTATCGTCGTGGTCAATGGCAACATAAGTAATGGGAGTAGGATCGACATCACTATCCTTCACCTGATAACGATAGAGATTATACCACAACACGTCGGCAAGAGTAAGCACAAGTCCCACCACGTTGAGCCCGCTCAACTTATCGCCAAAAAGCACGGTGGAAGCAACAATGGTCAACACCTCCTTGAGCATCCCCGCAATCAGCATCGTCAATACTTGGGCCACCTTCAAGAGCATGAACTCACAGTAAGTCATGGCAAATGCCAACACTCCGGGGAAAAGCATAAGCACAAGAGTGATGGCGACTCCTTTATCTTGCCACACTTCGGCTGCGGTAAACTCGCCCCAGCCTTCAGCAAATAATCCCACGACAAATAAGAGGAGAGCCATCGCCGGCAGCACGTAGAATATCGTAGAGAACGAGGTGTTAGTATAAGGGTTATGGTTGCGTTTAAGCAAGATCTGAGTGAGCAGCCACCGAAGCCCCAGCATACACAGTGCCACGAGAATACACACAATTCCGACAGCGTCGTGCTTAGCACCAGCATCGGGCTGTTTCCCCATCATTGCCACCAGCACCGTCATCACTGCCACGATGACCACAAGCCGCCAATTGAATTTTTCGAGACGAAACAAGAGACCAAAGATGAGGACAAACACAAGCGACAGCGTCTTGAGCATGGTGTACAAACTGAGCAGGATAAACTTAAGCAGCACGTTCGATAAGCCGATATCAGCTGCCAGCGCTACCGAACAAGGGACGATCTGAGTAAAGTAAGTTTTAGCATCAATAACGAACATTTGTCCGAAATTAGCTCGAGCGTGCTGAGGACGAAGCTGGGGCCGGAAGTAGAGAATGGCAGCAGCAATGAGACAAAGCACCACCTGATGACACGCAGTGATGAGAATGGGGAAGTGGAAGTCGAGACCAACGTCGCCAAACATCCATTTATTGTACACCAGTAAAGCCAACAGAAATGTGTACCAGCCGCCGATGTAGAGTGCTGCCTCGGCCACGGGAGACGTGGACACCATTGCCAATCGCAGCATGATCCACCCGGACGTTTATACTAAAGGAAGGGAAAGGGGAAACGGAAAGGAAAGGTGGGATGGCACCCGTAGATTGATCTCGCTTACGTGGTAGACAGGCCTTTTTTTTTTTTCGCACTAACACCGTAGTGAGAACTAAACCCGTGGCTCGCACTAAGCGCTACCTCCGACGAAAAAAACCTTGGTTAGTTAAACGGGAATAGTACTGGAAAAAGGTGCCGCGCGGTTGCAGGTTAGACACCCCACGTGACGCCTTCCCCATCGGGTAAGTCTCGATCCGCACTTTGCCCGAATCGACGATTACATACCCAGCCCTGATAAACCAACCACTTACTTAGCCCTAATCGATGGTTACAAATTATAATTAAACAATTGACTAATTAATAAGTTATTGGGTCGATACGGGTTTAATTGTTATTGGGTCGACACGGGCTTTATGGTTGTCAACGATAATTTGTCGTAAGTTGATGGTCACGTGCTCCCAAGGTTCAGCTGCGAACTGACACCCAAGGTAGCAATAACCCCACCACCACCTTTCCCCCAACTAATTGCCCGCGCCAGCCAATGTCTCTGGCGGCCAGCGACTCGACGTCGCTCTTGCATCTCCAGAGCAAATACATCCACGACGAGATCAAGCGTGTCCAGCAACCGGGAGGCCTCTACGCTCTCGTAATCGACGACACCACCGAGCGAGTGATCAACGCCGTGTTGACCAAAGAACAGCTCTTACGCATTGTTACTCTGATCGAAAAGATTGATGCTGAACGGAAACAGAACCTGTACATGGAGGGGATTTATTTCGTGGAGATGCTGGTGTTTAACCTCAAGTGTATTGCTGCTGATGCTCACACTGCTCGCTATAAAGGTGGCATTGGCTTATTTATTCCCAGTACCGAGCCTGAAGTCACTCACTACTTTAATGGCCAGCATTTCATGAAGAATCCCAAGATCGCTGCTTACTTTGATGGTCGTATTCACTATACTACCCTGGTGCTCCATCCAGTGGAATCCCATGTGTTTTTAACTGATAGTATCACTCCCAACTCGATGCCGATCTACTATAATGAAAACTGTGGTGATTTGGTCATTCCCCAGATCCAATTGGCGGCACGAGCCTTGGTTAACCTCGTGGTGCTTACCGAGGAAATGCCGCTTATTCGCTTCTACTGTCCCGACCAATCGAAAGAACTGAACCACTATCCAGCGCTGAGATTACCCGAACTCATTGCCGATGAGTACCAGCGGCAAATCGACGACTACTTCCGGGCTAACCCCGATTTCCCTCCCAACACTACGGGCGATAAACCGCGGTCGTTACTCATCATTGTCGACCGCAGTATCGATCTTTTCGCTCCCCTTCTCCACGAGTTCACCTACCAGGCCATGGCCATGGATATCGTGCCGCTGTTGGAACGTACGGGACGTTATGAATATGAAGCCGAGACGGAAACCGGGGAAATGATGGAACGCAAGGCTCGCGTCGATAACGAAACCGACGACGACTGGGTGGCGCTTCGTCACATGCATATCATCGAGCTGCTGGAGCTCATCACCAACCGCATTAATGAATTGATCAAGAATAACCTGCGGTTGGTCGACCGGTCCCAAGCACAAACGCTGAGCGACTTAATCTACATCATGGCCAATTTAAAGGGGTTTGACGAGGAAAGACGGTTGTTGACCATGCACAAGATTCTTATCGATGACTGTCTTGACCGTAACGCGCTGCGTAAGTTAGCTGAGTTTGCTGCTGATTTTGAACAAACTTGTGCTGCTGAAGGGACATCGTTTGAAGGCGAACGCAACCGCCACTTGCACGATGACTTAATCGTGCTTCTTGCCCGTGAGGACTTGACCGTTAACGATAAGATGCGGTTGGTGCTCATCTACGGGTTGTACCGCGGCGGGCTTGTGGAGCTGGATTTCATCAAGCTCGTCAAGTTTATTGGGGTTAATGATCGCCAAGTAACGTCGCTCATCAGTCGCTGCTTCACTAACTTGTACAAGGTGGGGTTCCCCATTGTCAAGAAGCAAGTGCTGGACCCTAAGGTCGATAAGCACATGTTCCACACCATTAACAACGAAGGTACTTATAACACGTCTCGGTTCGGTCCCGGAGTTAAGGATGTGGTCCAGCGAGCGGTCAAGCACCAATTGGACGAGGACTGGTTCCCCTATTTCCGGGAAAAGCCGTTGGAAGACGATGCCATTGCTCCCGGAGGTCTGCAGCTGCTGCTGCAACCAGCTCCCTTACGTAACAACCGCATCAAGGCGCTGTGGGCTCAGCTGCTGACCCGAGTCGGTCCGCAATCGATGCGACCTCGCCAGCGAGTGTTTGTCTATGTTGCTGGCGGTATGACCTATTCGGAAATGCGGCTGATATACGAGCTTGGTGAGCAATTAAACAAGGACATGTACATTGGTTCCGAGCTGATCTTGAGACCAAGAGACTTTTTGATTGGTTTACAGCTGATCGATAAGGTTAAGTCCCCTGCGGAATTGGACATTCCCTTGTTTAAACGTCGCAACCGTAATCGCGAAGTCCCCAAACACCTTTTACCGAAACAACGGCCAGCTTCCTACGGAACTCCGGGAATGTCTCCAGGAATGTCCCTGGGAATGTCGCTGGGAATGTCTCCGGGAATGTCACCTCCAGGGGCTCAGGGTACCGTGCGTACTCTGGGTCAATTCTCCGCTGGCCTGGGTCCGTCGCCGCAAATGAAGCAAACCCAACGGCTCGGGCTGCCCATTGGGTTTACCGATGGTCCGAGTCCCAAGATGGGAGGTGGTAATGGTCCTCCCGTAGTGTCTGATCCTAATGGCATTGGTGTACCCATGGGAGCGCTGATGGGAGCTCCCGTGAGTGCTGCTACCGGTTACCGTCCTCCCGAACCAGTAATGACGGGATCGCCCGAGACGCAAAAGAAGAAGAAGAAGGGACTTAAGAAACTCTTTAGAAAGGGAGACAAGTAGGCCTCCACCGTATATACACCTATCATTAATCAGTATATACAAGATCACTCCGATAACCACACTTCCCTTTATATTCTTCATAACTTTGTCGTATTGACTTCTGTTAGTGCTACGGAACTATGTGCCGTACCTTCCGCTAACGTGCAGGACAGATAGTATATAGACTTAGAATAACCCTGGTAAACGGGGTGGTTGAATATATGGTAGATGAATAGTAACTAA
>JAKTSL010000120.1:0-45148 GCA_030580175.1 Diutina pseudorugosa
CGGGGGCCGGCGCTGCTGGGGCTGCACCGGCCCCGCGAGCGGCGGCTTTCCGACTCCTCCGTCGACCATCGCCGCAGCCACCGCGACCGGGACCGCGAGCGCGAGCGCCGGCGCAAAAAGCGCTCGCCCAAGAAGCCGGAGCCGGTGAAGCTGAAGAACTTGGACACCATCGACAAGTTGGACGTCACCGCGTTCTTTGGCGGCGGCTTCCACCACGACGGGCCCTTCGATGCCTGCGCCCCCCACCGCAACAAAAATACCAAAAAATTGGCCCCCGTCGAAGCCTTCCCCATCGACGGTCCCAACAACTCGTTGACGCTGTTCCCCCAGCCCAAGGATCAAACGTTGAACTTGGCGTTTGGCAACTACGACGACGACCAGAACGAAATCGTTGGCCGCAAGGCACTGATTAAGTACGGCGTGCGCCGTGTCAGCGCCGCCGACGACGACACGCCGCAGCCGTTCACCGGCACCACCACCCCCGCCGACACCGACGTCCCCCACATCAACCCCAAGATCACCGCCTTTGATGCCAACGGCAAGGCCGAAGAAGTGCACGGGCTGACCACGGCGGGGTTGGGGTCGCTGACGTTCATTGACGGCGCCCCGGCGCCGCGGCTGGCACTGCAGGGCCTGGAGCCCCCGCTCGGCCGCAAGAAGCTGCTCGTGTACCGGTTGCGCAAGAACCTGAGTGTCGAGGACACCCTGCGGCGTAACTCGGCCGACGACACCGACAACGACCGGGCGACGCTGCTGTTGATTCGCCGGGTCAAGAGTCTCAAGGTGAGACGGTGAGCCATGCCGAGGCCCCTTTTGGTTCAATTTTCTTTGGCAACTGGTGGTGGTGGCAGCCGCCGCTTTTTTACGACAAACCCTTTTCTTTTTGACCGTGGTAAACCCGGGGTAATGACTGTCAATACCAAACGACAATTCTTTTTTATTGGCTCCGACCGTCGCTCCGCCATGCCTGCCATCCACCAGGGGAAACGAGCGGTTGCCGCTTCACTGGTGGGGCGTTTATAGATACCTACGAAACACTGTGATTATGACGACTTTTAGCGTAGTCCAAGATGGACCCAAACTATCACCCCTTATCGACCATAACAATTAGCTCTGATCGATGATATAGATAAGCTCTAATTGTCGCTTTCGATTGACTTATCGACGATATCGGATTATCACCACACAGACCTAAACACCGCCGTAAATTTCCTTCGTCGTGGTTGGCACAGGGCTGCCTAACGCGCGAGAGAATTTTCCGTTGCGAGCCCGGCTCCCTCATCGCGACCGGGTACGGTCGATGCCTGCCTGCTACTACTCTCATCCATCGCTTCCCATAACTCTGGTAACTACGCACACCCACCTCCGGTTCCCCTAGTTCCTTTCCCTTAATAACAAAGATGGCCCGCAAGTCGAAGCTGGCCCGTCCTCAGGACGATGACCTCGTGCTTACCATTGACAGTGACGACGAACAGCTCGCCGTGGAACAAGTGCTGCTGGGAGATGATAGCGATGACGAAGCCGCCGAAGCCCCCGTTGAGGCGGTGGTGGCAAAGCCGTCGAAGAAGAATAAGAAAATGAAGAAACAGAAACTGGCACCTGCGGCTTCTGGTGGTGATGCTGACGATGAGCCTAAAGATAGTGCTGACTTGAACCCCGACTTTCAATTTGATGCCGAAGGGATGGTGACGCAAGCGTTTGATGGGTGGGAGTTTATGGGTGACAACAAGAGTGCTCCGCAAGTGGATCTCGACGGCATTTTACGGAGAAAAGGGGGGTTGGTGCTGACGCTCAGTGCCAATGGTCTTAATGATGGCGATGAGGAAAATGATGGTGAGCAACCGGAAAATGATGAAGAAGCCGATGCTGAAAATGAAGAAAATGATGATGCTGATGAAGAAGGCGAAGAAGCAGGCGAAGCCGTGACTTCTGACGACGATGAGATCGCCATGGATGGCTTTGGTATGGGTGCCGAAGCTAGTGACGATGACGATGAAGAAGACCAAGAAGAAGACCAAGAAGAAGACCAAGAAGACGACCAAGACGATGACGAAGCGGTGGAAGCGGATATGGATATGGAATACCCCGATAGCGACGATAACGGGTCCGATTCCGACTCCGAAGAAGCCAAAGCCGCTTTCTACGAATCGGCGGCTCCGACGCAAGCCCACACGTCGTTCACCACGCTCCAGCTTTCTCGGCCCGTGCTTAAAGGGTTAGCCAACTTAGGGTACACCGCTCCCTCTCCCATTCAGCTGGCAGCCATCCCCATTGCTCTCTTGGGTAAAGATATTGTGGCTGGGGCCCAAACGGGGTCGGGGAAGACTGCTGCCTTTATGATTCCCATCATCGAACGGTTAGTGTTTAAACCAGCCAAGGTAGCGCTGACGAGAGTGATTGTCTTAACTCCCACTCGTGAATTGGCGATGCAAGTGTATGATGTGGGGAAGAAGATCGGGCAACACGTCAAGAACCTCCTGTTTGGCATGGCCGTCGGGGGGTTAAACTTGAGACAACAAGAGCAACAGTTGAAGCAACGTCCCGACGTGGTCATTGCCACGCCCGGGCGGCTTATTGACCACATCCGCAACTCGCCGTCATTTTCCATCGACCAATTGGAAGTGTTGGTCATTGACGAAGCCGACCGCATGCTCGACGAAGGGTTCCAGGTCGAGCTCGAGGAGATCTTGGGGTTGATCCCCAAGCACAAGCGGCAAACGTTGTTGTTTTCCGCCACCATGAACACCAAGATCCAGGACTTGATCAAGTTGTCGTTGCAAAAGCCGGTGCGGATCATGATCGATCCCCCCAAGCTGGCGGCGCTGAAGTTGGTGCAAGAGTTTGTCCGGATCCGCAAGCGGGACCAGTACAAGCCGGCGTTGTTGTACCTGCTCTGTCGCCAGGTGGGCGAGGTGAGAACGGTGGTGTTTGTCAGTCGCAAGGAAACGGCGCATCGATTACGGATTATCTTGGGGTTGATGGGGATCAAAGTGGGCGAATTGCACGGGCTGTTGACCCAGGACCAACGTATTCAAGCGGTGAACGACTTCAAGCTGTTGGCGGTGCCGATCTTGATCTGTACCGATTTGGCAGCACGGGGGTTGGACATCCCCAAGATCGAAACCGTCATCAATTACGACATGCCCAAACTGCACGAGATCTACTTGCACAGAGTGGGGAGAACCGCTCGTGCCGGGAGAGAAGGGCGGTCGATTTCGTTTGTTGGCGAGCTGAATACCGACAGAAGCATTGTCCGCGATGCCGTCAAGTCGTTAGCCGAAAACAAGGGGAGCAAGGCCCTTTCCCGTCACGTTGATTGGAAGCAGATCGAGGAGCTTAGCGCGTTGGTGGAGCTGAAGCTGGAGGCGGTCGAGGAAGTGTTGGCGGAAGAGAAACACGAGAAGCAGTTGTTGCACGCGGAGATGGAGTTGAACAAGGCGGAAAACATGATCAAGCACGAGAAGGAGATTGCCCTGAGGCCGAGACGGACGTGGTTTAGCGGCAAGGACCAGGCGCAGCAAAAGCAGCCGAAGAAGCTTAATCTGAAGAAGAGAAAGCGGGCCGAAGAGTTGAGCGAAGGGGTGCGGCTGTACAAGAAGACCAAGACCGATCGTATCACCGATGCTAGCCGCAATCCCAAGATGAAGAAGGGCAAGCTGGCCAAGGGCAAGGGCAAGGGCCGCAAATAAATAGGGTAGCCCCTCACAATATCATATATTATAGTTTTTCAATAATTGTAGATGGGGAAATTAACCATGTTTACCTGTGACCCCATTGTACATTGACGTTCAACCAAAGTATAATTGTCCTCTCATGGGTCCTGGGCACCCAATTCTGGAATAAATGTGTCAGCCACCATTCTTGATCGCAATGATAAATTCACCAAGAGAGTTGAAGCTTTTTTTTGTTATACCAGCTACAAGTCCAATACAAGACTGGCCATATACGTAGTTTCGTAAATGAATTACCACAGGACTTTAAGGATTAACTTTCAGCGAGTTCGTAGACTATCCCCACAAAATACGCCATAAATCAAACCCGAGCGACTATTTTAGGTGATGACTTAGGGATTTTGACCACAAATGGTTTTGGTTTTAACAGAGTAGTCGACTATCCTGGTGCAATTGTTTGGCAAATTTCAGCTTACTCCAAATATTACGAAGAGGGTTCTATTAGACTGAGATTTGGTAATGCAAGGATATGGCAATGTTGTAATTATTGTGAGTGATATTCACCGCCACTATCAAACTAGAAGTCGTTACAGCCAAATTGTCAGGAACCGATAAAGGTAGATCACCAGGAACCGTTACAGGCAGATTGGTAGGGACTAAAAAGCTAATAGTCAGGGGTCGATACAGGTACCAGGATTGGAGGCGATCATACGGATTGGTATCGTTCCACAATCCACAATGGCCAGAGTCGAGACGGCAAGATTGATGGCTTTAATCCATCATGGTCAGTACAGTGCCGTGTCGCCATGGTATGATTAGTTTCCGGTTTAATGGTGCTATGGCTCGGGTATAACGTCGATTCAATGCCATTTCTCATAGGTCGAAGCAAATTACCCTTAAGGACATGAACTAACCCCCAGACCAGAGAAACGGTGTCCACACTATTATTGGTACTGGTTTCAATGTCTCCAAGCCCAATGTAGTCGTAATTATCGCCTTCATCTTCGCCTAGTCCATCTTACCATGCGGATACAGGTTACTATCGATAGCAATTCCAAAGTAAGATAAATAATGGACAACATATGTAACGAAACCAATTAAGCGGCGTGGGGCTGATTGTTTGACGTAATCGTGACGATAGTGACATTTGACGTCATGACGTCAACTAACGGTAGCCACGGTCTGTCACTAGTGTCAACCGTTGCTGTGTCCCCTACAGCAACCGTTCACTATACGAAACCGACTCCGACACATCCTGGGGAAATCGGCGATGGTTGGACCGACAACGGACGTGGAGTCACGACTCGGGGCGGGTCGCCCCTTGCGGGTGGATCTCGGACAGCAAGCGTGCTCGGTGAGCTCACCCCGCATCGCCTGGAGAGGAAGGGAAAATGGGTGGGGAAAGTGACCGATAGTTGCCGTGATTCACTTAGGAGCAAGCAGTTAGCCCATAGAGTAATTGTATCTCGCAAGACGATGTGGTCCCCGTTGGCAAACGTCGTTAGCAAACGGACCATGGGGCAATTGTGGCGAATTGGCGTCGTGTGGCGAGTGCGGTTTTTTCTTCGTCACGAGCCCGGGCATTATCGAACGCACGGCTGCGAAAATTCCAGATAACGCCCACGTGAGCCGCCGGCTACCTGCCGGACGAGCCTAAGCCCTCCCGAGTCATCCGAGTATATAGTGCCATCTCGGCGCTACTTCGTGGTGCTTTTTATTTTCCCTTACCATGGACGACGAACTACGATCGCTAGGAGAAATCTCCCAACAAGCCTACCATCGCTGGTGCCAACCACCACCAGCGCCGATCACTCCCACCATGGCCGTACCCCGCGATCCTCGAGGCCGAATCAAACCCCAGTTTCGCAGCTTCGACCCTGCTAGTATCGACAAGATGGCGCTTATCGAGGAGAATCCCGATGCCCCCATGTCGGTAATGTCTCGCCAGTGATTTTGTCGTGATTGCAACAGTGTTTGTTTCACTGTTGTTGAAGCCATGGCGTCGTTTCCGTTTGACAAATGTCATTGTTTGTCGCGTCTCGTCTCGTCTCGTCTCGTCTCGTCTCTCGACAAAGTGCGGACTGAGAAAGGAAAATGGCACGATTCGGGTTGTTGCTCATTGGTGAATCTGACTCGATCGGAGTTAGCAAATTACGGTTGGGTGCCCATATACTGACAGCACTTAAACCATACATATAGCCTGGTTGCCCCAGACCCTCGAGGTTTTTGTGGCGGGTTGCCTAACCGTTGATCGGTGCTTCGAGGAAGGGGTGGTCCTAAGCCACCCATCGACGAACGGGTAAACTGGCCCGAGGGGGAATATTTCCGGCGCGCCGCGCGCGCTTAAGTAATGCCGCATACCACTTACGTAATTCGACCGAGAATACAAAAAATCGCATTTTTGACCAAACCTTTTTTTTTTTTTTTTTTGTTGAGAGACAAAATCACATGCTAATCGACCCACCACCCCCCGCCCCCACCATAACGCGCGCGAACAAAATTAATCCAAATCTCTTTCTTGTCAACCACCACCACTAACTCGATGCAATTGACTGAGTTTGCCGTCGATTTCGCCCAGGACACCGTGTACTTGGCGCAGCACTTTAAGGAGTTTGTTGATGTCAACAACTCGCTCAAGTACGCCGTGTTTCTCATCACGTTCAACCCGGTGTACTGGAACATCGTTGCTCGGCTCGAGTACAAGTCCCACTTCCTCACCAAGGCGTTTGGCGGTCTGGCCAAGCTTGGGTGCTACTTCTTAGCCCTTACCATCTTTACCCTTGGCCTCTACCGGGACCACGTGTACAACGCCGCCCTTGCCGACCAGCCCACCTACTGGCCCTACCTCGAGAACCCCGTGGTAACGGTATTGGCGTTGGTGTTGTTTGGCTGGGGGTCGGTGATGGTGTTGACGCTGATGTGGGCGTTGGGGGTCACCGGCACCTACTTGGGCGACTACTTTGGCATCTTGATGGACGAACGCGTCACCGGGTTCCCCTTCAACGTCAACGACAACCCCATGTACAACGGGTCGACGTTGTGCTTCTTGGGCACGGCGTTGTGGTACGCCAAGCCCGCGGGCATTGCCGTGGCCGCCTACGTGTTCATCATGTACCGGGTGGCCCTCTGGTTCGAGGAACCGTTCACGGCGATGATCTACCGCAACAAGGCCGCCGCCGACGCTAAGAAGTCGGCGTGAGCCGTCCGCCCCCACGTCTCTTTCAACAAGAATGTGTGCAGGCCGCAGTGTTCAACATGCTTTGGCTGGCCAAACGCTGTACATAGATTTTTTAACATCCTTCATTTTTTGCCTCGCTGTTGTCCTCGCTTTCCTCTCCCACATCCTCCCATACCTTTGTCCTGCAGATAGTGGCGCGCTCTTCCCCAACCGTCCCCCACATTGCTCATATCCCGATTGTCTCGGATCTTCCCTCCATGCTAATACCTCCCCACACCCTAGCCCGGCCGCTCGCCTGTGGTCAATGGCCCGGCCACCACCAGCTCGTGGCGCTGTTCCCCACGTCCACCAGTTACCCCGCGGTGGCGGCGTATCTCGTCGTCGCCGAGCGGTATTTGGACGATATCTGGGATAACGACGTGGCTAGTGTCGCTAACGTACCCTGGGACGACGAATCCGAGGTCTACATCACTAAGGAACGGGTATCTACTGGTGATCGGCTCGTATCTCGGTTCCGATCGTCGTCAGCATCGTCGTCGCTGGAGCCAGGGCCACAGTGGACCGGGGACGACGAAAAGGGCCTTGTACTCGCCAATGTGGGGTTTGCCTACGTCATTCTCGGTCTGCTATTGGCAAAACAACTGTTGGAATCGGGCCAGGACCAGTGGAAGGCGGTGGTGGACTTGTACAAAAAGGCATTGGCCATTGCCAAGTTGGGTACGTCCAAGTTTGGCAAATCGGGGTTCACCGTGCTCGAGACGGTGGCCGACGTGCTGCTCCAGTTGCTGGTGGTGGCAAAGCAAAGCTACGCTGCTCGTACCACCGATAACAACGGCACCACTACTGCTAGCGGGATGCTTTCTCGGGCGTCCATCTTCGCTGCCACCGAGCTTGGCTCGCTTCGCCACCTGGCTCCCCAGCATGGCCCGGTAAGGGAGTACGTGGAAGCCGCCGAACGCTACGCTCGTGCCTACGCCGCCTACTATACCGCCATTGACCATTATAACCAAAAGAAAATCGGACACGCGCTTGGGCTTCTCCAGCTCGGACTCATTGCCCTCCAAGGACGCAATAACGTGGTCGGTGAACCCAATCTGTCTCTTTCCAAACCGAAATCGAAGCTCATGGAGTTACGCCGGGACCGCAAGAACGAGAAGGTGGTGAAGAAGCTGCGACCAGTAATCTCGAAGAAGCTTGTCGAAGCCAATGTCCCCGTCGACACCCAGGAGTTGCTCGATCTGATATTGCTGCTTCAACAAAGCTATACGAGGGAAAATGAGACGTTGGCGTTTCAGCCAGTGGTCGATTGGCGCGAGATTGAGGATAACGCTCAATGGCCGTTGGGGAAACCGATCCCCTTGCTGGGGTTGCCCGAATACGTTCCTGGAAAACAGAAACTGGTCAAGACGGCTCTGCTGTACTCGGGCCAGGGGGCGTATTACTAACTATGGGTGTTTGCTACGACTTATCAAAATTGCATAGACTTGAAGTCTAACTTCTTCAATTGATTGCCATTTGCATCCGAGGTAGTGCTATCGGGATTTACTGAAGTGGTTGACCTACTTTTATTCCAGATTTTGCAGCCACCGTTGCCGATAATGAAGTTGCATAGTTTCGACGCGTAACTCTGTGAGCGCTCAGAGTTATTTTCATATCTCCTTGCACAAGCGTACGATGACAACAAACGCGCACAAACACACACATGTCAACAATAACCATACAACTGTAACCATACAACAACTGTAACCATTAACGACTGTAATAATACAACGACAATAGTTCACAATAATCTTCTTTCTTCTTTTAACGGAGTAATTACAACACATCCAATAAGAACTACTAACTTACTATCTCGCACAAACATCACAACAAATCTTCGCTCTCAAGTCCACAATCTAACACCCTGAGTCAACAGTTTCGTCGTCTGGTTACGACTAAGCTGGGACCATAAGTCAAAGGAAAATCGTTCAGACAAGACTGTGGTGATCATGACACTTGAAACACTTCCAGCGCTGATCCTTCCTGAGATCTACTCCCTTCTCGATATCCCCTCGGTGTGTCGACTTTATATCGCCTTTGCCAAGCTGCCAATTGCCAATGATATCGCAAACTACCTTCATACGTGCAAGATCAAGGTTTCAGCGGAAACACTCATCTCTGGCGATGAGGAAAAGATCGATTTTGCCACATTGGCTAAGCTTCCTCCCTGTGACCTTGAGGTCGATGCGTCACCGGGACTCATGCCAATGACCACGTGGCATCTTAAGAATATTCCGTATAGGCTGTTGTCGTTATCCGTCGACGCTTACGTGCAAGATGCCGGAACGGTACAATTTGATGGTATTGGCAAGAACCTCAATGAATTAAGTCTCAAGCGAATGAGGCTCGATCCTAAAAGTATCCCTACTTCTGTCACCAAGCTTACGATTGACAATTGCACCATCACGCTGCCCCAAAGCTTTGATCATTTGATGAACCTTACCCATTTCAATGGTAACGCTTGCAACTTTAATGATAGCTTTGAATTACCACAACTGATTACTCATCTCGTCATTCGTCAAAAATACGATGACCCCGATTACGAATCGGATCTCTCTTATAACCCTGAGCTCCCATTCAGATTCGACGCCTCAGGGCTAAAAAACCTCAAGCATGTGTGTCATCGAAACATGGTCGACCTCCCGTGGTCCCAGCTTGAATCAATTACTGACGCCGCAGCTATCCCAAGTCAACGCTTGGATCAGTTGAAGGAGATTGAATTTTGTTACATGGAGCATTCCTTAAAGCATGCAATTTGTCCTAAGCTTGAACGCGTCAAGTATTACGACTGGGAATTCTCAACCGTTGATGTTACTGAGCGATTCACCAAAGCCCAGCTTGCCCAACTAGTCTCGCTTGAATGCGGCTTTTGCGTTCGTGACATGACGTTGTTACCAAAGGTACAAATACTACACATGTCCGTGGATGAAACCTTCACGGAATGGTTTGAGGTCCCACCTCATTTGACTGAATTAGGGCTTCACACTTCAAAGTCAATCGAGGGGGTTCCCTCCAAAATTAAAGTCTTGAAGTGTTGGAATCCCAGCGCTGTCCTGATACAATCAGTTAATCTCAGGCATTTTTATGTTCAAAGACTGGATAAAGTTACCGTTAATTGTCCTAGGCTCACCAAATTGGAATTGTTAACCGTCAAAGAGGTTGGCGAGATAAATGCACCTATATTGGTCAATTTGCAATATTTTCTCTGTCATCCGCCGTTTCCTTTCGAGAAGGGATTCCCACGACTTAGCCACGTTTATTTGGGTCACCTTGATCACGATTATGTTTTAAATCAGCATTTCAAGTCTATGGAGCTCGATTCGTTAATGTCAAAAAGATTATCAGTCACTGCTGATGTGATTACCCTTCAAAGTATCTTTGTTGAGTCAGTGATCATCAAGGCTAAAGTAGTCAAATCCTGCTCCAAACTTTCGGACAAAGTTGCTCTAGGTATTGACTGTCAAGAGTTAAGATGTACCAATATTGGCCACGTACCTCGCATGGTTGAAAAACTAACCGTTGATTGGTTGACACTAAGCAATTTTGACGATAGTTTTTCAGTTTCATGGGCCGATGCTCCTTTGCATCGTCCACGCTATCCCCCAGTCCTTGAGTTTGCCCAATGCCATCATTTGAAATCGGTTTATATCAAATCCGCCAACTTTTCTGAGTACGAGAGGGAGGGCATCACTATACCCTCGTCGGTGAGACAATTTAGGATGGGGGCGTTCAAAATGGATAAGCCCCTTGAATTTGACTTTAAGGGCGCATCGCAGCTTCAACATTTAGAATGCAGCTTGAATACCGAAGACGTCGTGTTGGAAACCTTTGGATTATCAAAAGCACCTGCCTCCTGTTATATACCACCGAAACTCGTGAGCTTTCGACCAAAGCTACTTAAACGGGGTAGGTATCAAGAGGTTCAATTCAAGAAGCACAAGAGCTGTTGATATGACTATTGGTCATTCGTTTGCGTTAATGTGATACAAAAGTTTGGTATGATTTCGTGGTATTGTTCTGGTACTTATTTTTTACTTCGTCAGTCATTGTCTAAAGTTTTTCGATATCTAATCAAACACCCTCAATTGGACACCGGTGCAACCGTCCCAGCCCTTCACCGTAAGCGAGAACTTGTTTTCACCACCAGGGCATGCGTAGAACGATTGTTCGTCTTGGTAGTACAAGTTCCCATCCTTAATCAGAAACCCTTGAGTGGCCAGTTGTTGGCCCCAAGGGTCAACGTTCCCGACATCACCATTTTCGTTAACAAAAATGCCACGACCATCTTGATCATACAACGCCCCATCCGAAGAAAGGGTCAACGTCAAGTCGTCGCCTTCGGAACCACCCACTTGAAATACGGGCGAAGTCTTCTTGATGGCCAGGTTTTGGAATTGGGAGCCCGAACGAATGGCAACAAGGCCAAAACCGTCCTTGGACGCAGCCACGGCAGTAGGCTCGATAGTCTTGGTCGAGGTGAGAGTCACCGTCTTCTTGTTACCCTTGATGATGCTGATGGGAGTGAAGGTGGTGGTAAGCTCGATGGGAGTAGGCAAGATGGTCTTGGTAACGGTAGGTTCATGGGTCTTTTGGTTGGCATCCTTGATACCAGTCACAAACACCGCAAGGTTGGTACCACCTTGACATTCCTTCTTCGAGAGAAGGTATTTGCCATCGTTGGTGGGACAGGCGTTGAAGCCAGAGTCGTCGTCAATCCGAAGGTAACCGTCGCTGATGCCAAATGACTTTTGGGGCTCATCCGAGGTCGACAACTCGCCTCTTTCGTTGAGTACAAGGTACTTCTTGGAGTTGGCATCCCACAACGAGCCATCATCCTTGAGCACCCATTCGATGTTGGATTGGCCATCGTTGATGTGCACAAGGCCATCCTTGACCGAGAGGGCACCGTATTGGAATTGGGTGCCGGTCCGGACAGTCAAAGCGCCGAAGGTTTTTTCGGCCAAGGCCAAAGCGGGCAAAGTGGAAAGGAAGTAAGCAAGCTTCATGATTGTTGGTTGAATTATTGAAGGGAAACCGGGTTGATTGAGAGACATTTATACCCCGATTTTTCATATATGACGTAGTGGTGAGTGGCTGCAAAAACTGCAAGTGACCTCGGATATAAGGCACAGGGCTCATATTTGCGCTTTTTATGCGCCATTGCCCAGCCCACTTTTAGTGCTCACAGAATTACGGGTGTGTTTTTGGGGATAAACGAGCTTAACAAATGGCAGTATGGGGATTTTGATTAGCCCTATGTATTTATCATTAGTCGTGATCAATCTAAAATTGTTGATAAGGGTGACGGAGACGACCGGAGTAAAGCGGAGATTTCGGCTAGATAGCACCCGGTTGCATTAACGCAACGCTCTGTCTTTGCATATTCCATAACATGATCAGCACCAAAAATAGCCATGCACGATGATATCATACTAAAATGCCACAAGCTGAACGTTTAATAAGATACTTTCATGGATAATGACGTCGCAATGAAACTGTGGTTACACCTGTTACTGTGGCATCCCTACAGCCTAGATGAGACGCTTTCGTTCAAGCTAGTCAAGTTTGTCCAGGTCTTAACGGTCGGCAGCATACATCACGGGCCAGGGCGATTGACCAATCTGTCAACCAAGCGCAAATGGTTTAGTGGTAAAATCCAACTTTGCCATAGTTGGGCCCCCGGTTCGATTCCGGGTTTGCGCATTGTTTTTGGCTTTTTCGTCTTGGTAATAACCCTAATTTACAGAAGTAACTGTAATGATTGTAGATTTATGCTGATGTTCTGAGCTTCGCTGATTTTACTTATCGCTTCCATCAATCTCCATCTAAATAATGAATAAAAGTCCCAAAATCATCACATGAACTTCTCCTCATACCCCAATTGAGTTATTGACGCCAGAATCTTTGAATGTTCAACATCTACCGAAGAATTTGATAGTGAAGCCTCAACTTTTATCAATAGGTAATCTTTGAACGCGCGCTGTCTTCACAACAGGTGAAAAAAATCGCGATGCAACATCCATGATGAACGGGGTAGGTCCGCAAGACAGCTCTGCTAGTCCTAGCGGCGATGTTTTCAGCACTGAATATACCCTAATTTGATGGAAGAGACACTATTGACCTCGTTGGTTTTCATTATGGCTGTCATGAAACCCCCAACACCAGTATTAATGACAGGACATTCGTCAGTCATATGGACCAATTCCTTAGCCCCATTGCTCAACACTTACGGTTTTGTTCAATAGTGGCTTTGTCTACAAGTGCAGAGACGACAATGATACCTTTTGTCCGGATTCGGCCCGTTCGGGTTGAGTAGGGAGGCTTTCTGAGACAGTTTTCCCAGGTTGTTTAGGCGACATATCGATAGCGGAGGTCGAATATAGGTCGTCTGTTAGGTTTGTCGGTTAGACAGGGTTAAGCTGAGCTTAGGATAATATAGGGGTTAAAATTTAGTATAACAATTCACGATAATTAACTAGATACTGAATCTCCAGTTAAGGGATGATAGAGATCATTGTGTGCAGAACCCAGTTTTCTGACACCTTTGAATACTTGAAACGCCGGAACGGGAAATGTATTTTGACAAATATACTGAATTCATCACGACTTGGCGTGGTGGACTTATCAACATCGAGTTGGCGACCCAATTCTGGTGGTTAAATTGTGTGTATAACGATGAGGTGGAGAATAATGAATGACAAATGCTTTGCCGAATTGAAGACCAACAGATCCAAGCTGAAGCGATCTCATACTGTCTTCTTGCCCAATTTTTGAAGCATGGCTTTCTTCAACGAAAATTCATATGTTTCCTTACCGCAAACAAAACCGAGATCAACTATTACACCAAGACTGTATGGGTTATCGACTCATTAATATTCTGGATTACGTTTTTGAAGATTTCATCCGGACCAATACTTCTCATATTTTGATTGTTCTATCTGTTTGAGTACTCGTTGCGTTTATTCTTTTTCGACAGATGTCCTTTAGTCTATGAGCACCGGGTCGATGTCGTACAGCGGTCTGAAAAGTATACCAGGTGGATGAAACCGTCGAGCAACTTGACCATTTGCAATTGATTCAGCTGCGGGTTCCGAACAACGGAATTTGGTAGCCCGCAACCCTTTGTTGTGCAATTGACTATCTTCCCATAGTTGGACTTTTGATTTAATCACTCGTTAGGGCTCTTTGGTCACTACAAGCTGGCAAACCTAAAGAATAAGCATAAAAGAACTAGATTTGAGTGCATGTGAGTATAGAAAACTTCAGTAAATAGCAAAGTGATGGTATAAGATGTTCTTCGCGAAGTGTTGTTATTTATCTCTTCTTGGTTATAATCCCGATCAGCATACTTATTCATTAACTGGGTTTGGGCTAATATCATTTACGCAATACATGACTCGACATGCTAGCTGCTCCTTATCTCTAGTCGGTACATACCTTCCGCCCATACTGCACGAAATAGCTTGCAGTCCAGTCTAGCAGCATGCCCAATAACTCGGATCCGAAGGCTGATTCTCTTAATCTTTCTTCGGACCGATCCGTACCTTTGATTCGCGATAATTTGATGGGTGGCTTATTCAAAGACACCGCGCATCGGCTTACCCCACATTCCCGTTTAGGTAACTCCATCCGGCAACCAGCCGAGCTAGGTCCTATCAAGACTGCACTAATGAAATATCCAGTAACCACAGCTTGTGTCGATCGAATAGGCTTACTGTTATACTGTCTATCACTTATTTTAGTGGTATCTCGTTGGGATATTCCGAACTATCGGAACTCGAGTCCCGACAACCCACCATGGAACCGGGTGTTATGAGCGCTGGCTTAGTAATGATGAACGGCTATCGCATTTGCTAGGGAAAAAAGGTCAACCAATGATGCCGAAGTGTCGGCTCGATTCAGGCTAAAGTACCACTCGATATTTACCATGGCATCCCACTTAGCCAAAGTTCATTTACATGGTCCGAATACTGTTTCGTGAGCTGTCCATTATCCAAATATTTCTCTCGGGATAGTTCCTGTACAATACGAAGCTAAGCGTCATCGGTGAGGGGTAAGATTATGATCTTTTGGGGGACCCATGAATCATGTTTGTTGGAAATATAATCAGTGTGATATGCCGGTTAATTGATCAAACAGAGCTACGATGACCGAAGAGTATCAGTACGCTCCGGGTACCGTCCACTTAGTCGATGTTGATAACATCTTGGACGTCAAGAAACAAGAGGGCAAAAACCAGAACGTCATCTTGAATCCGCAACCATCAAATAACCCCAATGATCCGTTAAGATGGTCTCAGCGAAAGAAATACTTTCAGTTTGGCCTTCTTTGGTTTTGGGGGTTTATGTTAGCGGTGCTGGCAAACTTCAGTGGACCCGCCTACGACCCGTGGATCAGAGATCTCCACACTGATTACCGGGACTTGAACATTGCCGCGGCGTTGTTATTCTTGTTTCTTGGGCTTGGGTGTTTATTCTTACAACCCACCGCCATGAAGGTCGGGCGTCGGTTCGTGTACCTCCTTTGTACGGTTATCGTCATGCTCGCCATGGTCATTGGCGGTGTTGGTAAGAACGTGCTGTATATTCAGGGTTCATACATTTTGATTGGTTTTGCTGCTGCTCCCGTCGACTCGTTGGTAGAGATCTCCAGTACCGATGTATTCTTCCAACATGAGCGGAGTACGGCGTTTGCATTGATGATTCTTGCATTGTACGCTGGGTCTAACTTGGGTCCAGTAGCCGCAGGATTTGTCGTAGACTCCATGAGTTGGCAATGGCTCTTTTGGATCCAATTGTTCATCTACGCTGGGCTTATTATCATCCAGTTCTTCTTTATGTTCGACACCACGTTCTACCGTGACTATGAAGAGGAAGATAAGTTGGAGGCTGAGATCATCAGTACAGTGAAGTCACATGAATCAATGGCATTAAGTCATGGTAAAGAAGTCGGGGAATTAAAGAATCCCGAGTTTATCGATGAAGTCGTGTCTGACTCCTCCGATCTGCTCGATCAAACCATAACCAAACGCACCTACAAGGATTCGCTTAAATTGATTGAAACGGAGTATAGTGATCCTCGCTCATGGTTTGTGATTTTCTTTCGGCCGTTTCTTCTCATGTCGTTTCCGGCAATTGCATGGTCTGGCTTAACTTACGGAGCTCAAATTATGTGGTTGGAACTCATGTCTGTCACACAATCGATGGTGTTTTCGGTTGAGCCATACAACTTTTCGCCCAACGGCGTAGGGCTTACGAACTTGGCTCCGTTTGTTGGTTGTTGTATTGGCATGCTTTATGGGGGTAACTACGTGGACTGGTTATCGGTTCGATTAGCCAGAAAAAACAATGGGATCTTTGAACCGGAGATGCGGCTTCATGCCATGTGGTTGCCTTTATTGACGAATGCGGGGGGGATTTTAGCCTATGGGCTCGGATGTAACGCTGGCGTGCATTGGGCGCTCCCCGTGGTTCTTGGCTATGGCTGTCTTGGGTTTTCCATGAGTTCCTCTGGGGCTATTTGCTTGACTTACGCCGTTGATTCCTACCACAAGGTGGGATCAGAGGCATTGGTCATTATTTTGTTGTTCAGAAACTTGATTGGTATGGCATTTTGCTTCGCAATTGATCCATGGTTACAGGGATGCGGCTTGGTCTTGATGACTTGGCTCATGTTTATGTTATCCTTGGTTATCAATGGCTCATACATCATCATGCTTATATGGGGCAAAAAGTTAAGAATGTGGACTGCCGACCGCTACCAAAAAATCAGTAACCCCCATTTCGGAGAATTCTGGAAGAAATGATTGATAGCCAACTGTACTGTAATTATTCAACAAACATACTTGAAAGGGCCTAACATACTTTGTACTGGGGAAGCTCATCTCAACTTGAATCATCACTGCTGAACAGAAACATCAGATATTGGCATAAAGCGTCAACCGAGTTGCCAAAACCAATCTAATAGCATACGATTACACGTCTTTTGAGCACTGTAGCATTTTACCACATCCTCGAAACAGTGTCGTCGCTGTTGCATCCTTACGTCCGTATCCCTTTCAAAACTTTGCATCGTTTCAACGAAGCACACGAAAGTTGCAGTCTCATCATTGGTATAAGTAAAATATTCCAAAGGAGTCAACTTTACCATTTTTTGTTCCATCAGTGCATGATTTTGCCGGTTGAAGACATTTCCACGGCTCACTGGCCTTAAAGGTCCTTTAGTAACCCAAAGTCCCCCGTATTGTTGACTTGACTATTGCCGTTTATCGTTGGAAAACCTTCACACCAGTAATTCCCGGATTAATTGATTTCAGTAGTGGCAAGTAGGAATTGCCATATGCATCGTTCATCACGGTGCCATCGGTATCATTGTACTCCCCAAGCTGACTCCACTAGAGGATATTAACTTGACAACAAGTTCCGCTGATGGAACTCTCGTTGAATCATGATTAGCTCAGACACAATGAGTAAGTTCCAGGATTTGTGATGGTTGGGATGTGGTGCTCATTGGACAGGCTGGTCAATATCAGTTTCACATGCGCGCGACACCTTTCATCACATAGACTACAAACAAGGGTGACGACATCCATCCCAATTCCATGTCCCTGTCAACAACTTGAAGCTGGTAAGCATGGTCTAGTTGTTTCCGTGGTTGTGCAACTGAGTGTGTCCTCCACAAGAGCCTTTTTGCAATGAACAATTAAAAGCACCCGCTCATTCGAGTCACGGAGAGAATTCATCTGAAGCTTCACTGAGTGCTTTTCAACTATGATAGTTCGAAGGATCTGACCCTATGTGTCATTGTCCAATGGTTTCAGAGGTGAGATTCGGTACTTAGGTCTTGGGAAGAGTTGGTAATGTTCTTTGGCTCCCCGACAATTTGAAAGCCCTAACCCGGATGTCAACATAGTCGAAGGTAGCGGATTGTTTGCTATATTTTGTGGGGCAGTTTGTCTAAGCAAACGTTAGCTTGGAATCTATTGAAGAATGGCTTTTGGGCTCACGGTCTGGGTGTCGCCATGCGACGAATCATAAAGCTTTGGCAATCGGAATGTATTGGAAGATGTTGCAACAACAATGCTATCATCGACACACATGTTCGACGTACGACCCATCGTTCGAGATGGAATCCTGGAAAACTTTGGTGTTGATTCAAGTTTACTTGGTACTGCTCTTGTGATGTTGGGTGGTACCGTGGGGTGAGTCAAGAGAGCCACCCTCTTTGACTCGGCGTTATTATTGGTACCGGAAAGCAAGATCTGGTGCCTCTGCATGGTACCTGAGACTTGGAACGATGAACCTTCCTATTCGAGACACCAATCACCGGCCCACCCCATCAGTATATATACATCGAGCGATGTGGACCTTACAACAACATTATCTTCATCATCATGAACTTCAAGGCCATCGTTATCGCTACCGTTGCTACCATTGCCATTGCCGCTCCCACCGCTGATGGCGCCGATGCCGCTCAACCCAAGGCCAAGAGATGGTCGTGGATTGACTGGAGAATGTTTGAACCTATTGACTAAGTTAGTTATTACACGATTGCTGCTAACAGACTGTAGTATCTATTGTAGGTAATGGCCATTTGTGGGGCTTGTCTATCCACCACATGTATCAGAGGTGGTGCTGACTTCAATACCAATTCCGTGGGGTCAGCAAGGGGCATGTTTACGTTTCTTTCAGCCATTCATCGCTTTGGTGATGTGGATCTTTGATTTTGCCTTTTTCTTGCTTGCCCCAACCATCTATGGGCTCTAGGGGAGGCCATGTAAGGCATGCCAGAAGAACCTAAAGCTGAAAGAGGTGGATGCTATTTAGCGAGTGAACAAGCACCATGGTCTAGTTAGCAAGTGAACAAGCACCATGGTCTAGTTAGCAAGTGAACAAGCACCATGGTCTAGTTAGCAAGTGTTGACCTTAGTAATGCTTTATATCCACAGTCCTTAAAAGTCAGAGTTGCTATGGAACCACCGTTTGTGCTGGACAGGAATTATATTGTTGAAAGAAAACAGATAGAGTAAAGTGAAAGAGATAAAAAAGCTAAAGGGAACAAATAGATAAAAGAAGTAATGTATATTAAGTACTGCCAAATGGTACCCTGAACTCGACTTCACTAAGGCAAATGCTCCAGTAGATACCACCCACTCCAGAAAACCATAGTACCACCATGTACGCTCTCCACAATAAAAGCCCCCAGTTTCCAAACGATGATTGCCCACGGATCACCGTACGCCAGTGACGTCGGCGCCCGTAAATCAGTACCCAGTTCTAACCAATCATCCCCGTAAGCAGTATTCTCTCCACAAGGCCCAACCAGGTTCCATCCACAACTTCCGATAGTTCACGCCATATGATACCGAAGCGGAACACTTGTATTGCAACTCATATCATCATGGCGCTACCCTGGACCCTCATCGCTACGCCTCCTTCACGATTCGGCAATTTAAACTCCAGGAGGTGAAGCTTCACGCCGTCAGCGATAGCTGACGGCGTGGTCTTCACCCTCCTAGAGGCCGACTCGGCTCCGGATTAAGTAGCGCATTCTTGGGAACAGGGGGTATGGGTAAGTCTTCACGTGGTGGTTTGGCCTTGTGTCCACCCTTGCGGGCGGGCTAGAGAATGTCAGTAACGGTAATGCGTTTTTCTTATGGCGTTCGACGGTGATGGTCAGCCCGAAGGCATCACTCCAAACACGGGAATCGGTTCAGAAAGGTTGCATTGTGGTTGATCAGGAAGGAGCATGGGAATTGATTCTTGGTTTTGAAAAAGTAGGCAATCTCCCTCCTTTATATATTGCTTCCAAGGGGCGTCCTGAATATAAGCATCAATCACGTTACCACGGAATGCGGGGAGGTGTGTTGGCAACAAGCCCGGCTTTGTTATTGTTTCGTGTGCTTTACCTCGCAACGTCCTCAGATTAGGTTTAGTGTAGATCACATCGAATTGCGCAGGCACCGATCAAATCAAGCTCCGACATCGCCAGCAAAGACCCCAAACTAACTTTCCGGGCGTCGATAACATGGATATTGATGGAGTTATAATCTTTCGCCGCTGGTACCAGTGTATTAGTCACACGACGGTTGCCATGTTGTAAATGGGCTACGAGTAAAAAATTAACGTATGCACGCGCCACCGGAGACAAACTCCGAGATCCTTGGATTCGAGTGAAACAAAGTTGGAAAAAATCTAAAGAATTCAAGTAGAGATGTGGGGCCATTTACTAGTATACATATATGTACGCGGACATCGCCCTCGTCTAAAGGCGTGCTCGCCATGTGTTTTTGCCCCAGCTGGCTCAAAAAGGCACCACAAAGCCAATGCCTTATTGTGGCACCCTCGTCCTCGCCATCCCCTGGATCGGAGTATGATGTCCGGCTGAAAAGGTGGCTTGGAGGGTTCTTGCTCGCAACGGTGGTAATGGCACGTTTCGAAAGATTTATATCCGTCCCCAGCTTGCGTCCATTGTTCTCGATCTAGACCCAAGCGCTTGCCAAACGAGCCTTGTCCCCCCTAACAAGCCACACACCCCGTCGTGGGCACGTGCCAAGTTGCGGCAATGGTGTAGTTTCAGAATGTGGATGAAATGGAATTGGGTTAACGCTGAGAATAAGGAATACTTGAACCTGGAAGAGCTGGCGTAGCGATAACAACTTTGTATTTACGAAGGGTGTGGTTGAAAGTACCCAGCAATGTGTAATAGCTGGGTGAATGCTTGATAGTTAACGCTAGTTGACACTAATCTGTAGCTCAAATCAAGTCGCGTCGGTCGAGTTTCTGGGGCACGTCCTCCGCCTATATGAAATGGTGCTTGGGAGCGACTGACTGTAATGTGCGATAGGAACATGATTGAAGGAAGTTCATAAAAAAGACAGTACGAGATGGCTGGCACTTTCCATTACGGTTCCTACTACTTATGTAACAGTTATGAATCGAATGAAAGCAACCACCGTCACTAAATGGGTTGATTAACCAGTACACTTGTCTTATACTGACCCCGCGTATTGCGAGGAAAACTACAGTTTACGCCGCCCGGTAGCGACTCAAAGATGGCCTACTATGTTTTAGCCGGTGGCCTTTTCACCTAGACAAAGTTTGACGGAATTTGACGGAATTTGTCGATTTGTCGATTTTGTCGATTTTGGCGTAGGGGTTGATCGCACCAAAAACACGCAAACTGTGCAATAACGAGCTCAATACCGATAAAAGCAGAAATGTGATGCTTGGGTTTTGTAGAGCAAATTGCCGGCTTCATGCTAGATGGCTTTGATTTCTGCAAATCCTTAACCCGACTGAATAAATCGCAAAAATGACCACTTAAAAAACGTCAGATCGCATGAAATCTGGTCCAAAAAGTTTTCGAAATTGTGGCTTTTTAACTAATCACTATAAAGATAGAGACGTTGTGAATGTAATGGTTATCTCAGATTTCCATTTACCGCTTTTGATGGTGCATTTTTCGTCAATTATTTGAGGTTAATTCATCCACGGTTAGGCGCGATGGTCCTTGAAAATCCCAAACCCCAGCCGTCGATGTCAAACATCAAAAAAAATCATGAAAATTTATTTGCCGTGATTTATGGTCTACATGACTGGTAGATGCCGAAAAGCCTATTTTTAGCGATTTTTTTGGTGTAAAGTTTCGTAATATTCGACATATAACCCATTATCACATATAGTAAACTGATCAGTCAATTAGCATGTCAATGAAGTGACTTTAAGGCCCAACGATAAATGATTCCACTTTCCTGACTCCAACAATGGTCATCGTCACCTCAATACAGCTAGTTATGGCAGTAAACTGAAATGAAGTGTACGAGACTCAAAGATCCACATGACCTCTGAATTCAAGGTGAATCTTGTGTCAGTCGATACTATGTCTTCCACTTACCGTTGTATGTTACTTCATCACTAACCAAAAGTATCCTCTCTCCTGTGGTCTATACTAAGAGTACGCAATGCACTTTCTCACCTTCTCGAGAGCTCTGGTTAACAACGCCGTCGACTGGGGTCTTGTTAAAGGGCCACCAACAACCCCCATACTGCCGGCACCACCTCGGTTTCGATTTCGTCCAGTATCGTGCTGTGGGGTAACGCCAGCGTCACCAATTGCGCCACCATCATCAACCCCAAACTAACGTCCATCGAAGCGTCACCACCATCATTTCCGTCAAGCACCATCACCAACCCGCAAAGCTTCAAGTGGGCGTTGTCGTCGTTGACAAACGTGGTGACGGGTGGTGCAAGCCACGTCCAAGAACTGCTGAGTAAACGGCGTGGCGAAAAAACGCCAGCACCAACTTGTTGCATCCGTCCAACAACTCGTCATCGTGTTGTCCACATCTTTGACGTCTTCGGTGTAGTAGTCGTCGTCATCGCCGGAGCTCGGGCTTGGGTTCGGCGGTCATGGTTTGCACCAACTTGGCGATGAACAAGTGCCACGACAAGGCGACGTTGTAGTTGGCCGCCAGCGCCAGCACCCCCTTGTGGAAGAAGAATTGGAGGGCGGGAATGGAGATCAGCTCGATGATCTCGTCGACGTGGAGACAGAGTTGCCCTTTAATTGAGTAGCATCCAGCCGAAAAAGGTTTAACGCCATTACCTTATTATCCAACGTCAACATATAGATAGCGATGAACTTACCACTTGAGTAGATGACGCCCCACTCTTTGTTCTGGGTATACTTCTTTGCCTGGTCTTCTTCATATAATGGGTGGCACGAGCCTGAAACTTGCGGCCGACAATACGGCTCACGCTACTCCACCCTTGTTCCAAAAACTCTATGATGGGGTCGTCGTCGGTGGTGATCAGCTGCTGCAATTTAGCGAACCGGACCATGATTTCGGCAGCGTGAGCAATGACTTGTGCACCCAACGGAAAGAGCAATGAGAATGGAACCCTCGATGCACTTGGCCAACTCGTGAAGCAAGGAAGGTATCAACGTGTCGTAGTACTTGCCAAAGTAAGGCTGGGCGGCGGCGGCGGCTAATGGCGATGATGGCGAGCACCTGTTCGTGGACGTAGCGATTGGACGGGTTCTGCAAGAGCCACAACAACAAGTTCAGAAGCGCCTGGTCGAGGTAGGGTTCAAGCACCTCCTTGGCGCTATCTCAGAGAGGTTGATGAAAGGGTTATTGCTGGTGTACCGAACACGGGGATGAGCTCGGCCACCACTGGGATCACCATGTCCAAAAGCGAGCCGCTCTGGTCCTTAAAACAAATCTCATACACCAGCTTGTGCTTTTGGCGATGTGTAGTTCATATATCACTCCAATAAAAGGCTTGGGTATGCTTGTATCATCTGTATTTCAAAGCCCGTACATCGCCAATAGTGAGAGTGGGTGGCGTTGCCTGCATATAAGCCCCACAATCGCAAGTCTCATGAACTCTTGGTCGATAAATGCCAACTCGTTTTTTGATTCTCGATATCCACACGACTTTTGTGTGATGTTGAGTATAGCACTATTAAAGGACGCAAGTTATCCACGTTTTGTCGATGGGAAATGGTCTAAAACGTCGCTTGGTGGTTTCAGGTACATCGTGACGGCTGCTGCTTGTCAGGCATAACCCATATCAATCACGAAACGCAAGACAAGCTAAGCTACTCGACTCGGACATTTGGTTTACAAAAAGCGAGGCCTTGCGCTCAAGGATTATAACATATCAAGAATCTTTAAGTTGAACAAGGGTTTACTTTGGTAGGGTTGATCACAAGTAAACGTAAGCTTCATAGAGTATAGTGATAGACAACGAATGTGTCATGTCGCGTGGCGTCGCCCGGAGGATCCCGGAAGAGCCCCGGTGGATCCCGGAGGCCGAAAACCGGGTCAAGCTTTTTGGGGTGTCCCACTGTTAAGACTCGCCGCATCTCAAAAATGTAAACCTCAAAATAACGAGCTCAATGCCAATGGATGCATACAAGTGATACTTGGATATCGTAGATCACACTGCTGGCTTCTTGCCGGGTGGCTTTGATTTTTGTTAACCCTTGTCCAGATTGAATAAATCGCAGTTTTCGCTTTTTGGAGAAAAAATGCAAAACTGAGAACTAAAATGACGACAAAAAGTCGAAATTTCGAAAAATCAGAACTAACATATTTGGACGTTATCAAGCCCAAACCTATTTCATTCCATTTTTACTTGATACGGAATTGATTTGTTACATTAGCTGCCGGTTGATTTTTGACCACTAGTGAATGACCACGTCTTTGTATATTGTTGGCATGGTCATGCGGCACTTTAACCAAGGCATTGAAGGCGTTCACGGCACCAATGAGCAAAAGACACTGTCACCACATCGGGAAGGGTCCGCCTGCTACGGCTAACCTCATGCTGCGGCCGGCAGGGTCGCTCGTGGTGGATATGTCTATTGCTTAGTGCATCACTACGCAGTCTAGACTAAATGGTAAATTTTGACGGCAATGGCCACGCCTGATGTGGCCACTTGGAGGTACTCATTGTGGTCTAGAAACAAGGGTCTATCATATAAGCCAAGGTTCAAAAATATGATGAGGTTGATGGTTGTCGATGGTTGAGCTGGAAGATGGGGTTGGCCACGGAGTTTGACTCGCGCTCGCCGCTATCACGTGGACAAGTTGACTCGGGTGCGAAACCCCAAAACTTACACTGACCCCGCGTGTTGCGAGGAGAATTACGGTTTACGCCATCTGATAGCGACTCAAAGATGGCTAACCATGTTTTAGCCGGTGGCCTTTTCATCTAGACAAAGTTTGACGAAATTTGACGGAACTTGTCGATTTGTCGATTTTGGCCAATTGGGCCTAGGGGTTGGTCGCGCCAAAAACGTGTAAATTGGGCAATAACGAGCTCGATACCAACGAATGAAGAAAAAGCGATACTTGGGTCTTATAGAGCAAAATTCTGGCTTCATGCTAGATGGCTTTGGTTTCTGTAAACCCTTGACCCGACTGAATAAATTGCAAAATGGAGCATTCAAAAAACGTCAGATCGCAAGAAATCTGGTTCCAAAAATTTTCGAAATTTAGTTTTTTCAGCCGATTACTATATAGATAGAGACGTGCTGAATGCAATGGTTGTTTCAGAATTCCATTTACCGCTTTTGATGGTGCAATCTTCGTCAATTCATGATATACGGTTAGGCGCGATGATCCCAGAAAACCCCAAACCCCAGCCGACGATGTCAAACATCAAAAAAAATCATGAAAATTTATTTGCCGTGATTTATGGTCTACATGACTGGTAGATGCCGAAAAGCCTATTTGTGGCGATTTTTTTGGTATAAGATTTTCTAATAAGCGACCTATAACCCATTATCACTTGTACGGCTCTATCCAGCCAAATGGTATGTCAAGCAAGCGACTCATGAGTCCAACAAGAAGCAGTCCGAACTTTATGACTCCAGCAACGATCTCCATCACCTTAGAGCAGTTCATTATGGTAGCAACATCGGATAAAATGGACAAGGCATAAGGATCAACACACTCGGGAACTTTGGCCAACAACGCGAGGCTGTCGGCGGCATGTGAGAGGAACATGAAGCCACAGGAGTCGGTTGATATATGGCAAATGCATCATCGTGGTCTACCTTGCAAGCGCTGAGCTTAGTACTGCTTTGTTCGGCAAGACCAACACGAAGCTTACCTTCCAGCAGACGAACGAGAAACTTGGCCTCATTCAGATTGGCATCGCACGCCGTCAACGTCTTGATGATGATGCCAATCTTCCGATTCTGAGCATCGGTCCCTTCGTCTTGGCAATGTTGGTGAGGCTTTCAAACACCCCTTCCACGTCCAACGGCGCCGGCTTGAACATTGTCGGTTGGCCCAGACGCGACTTTTGTGCTACCGTGCCCACGTCACCCAACTTCTTGTAGCCCAGCTTGATATTAGCCGTCGATCTGCCGTGCCTTGATCAACAACGTCTCACCGAGACCCAACTCGAGTTCAGGCTCGTAGTCAGGGCCAAGGCGATTGATGCAAAGGTAGAGCACCTTGGTGAGCATGTCCGGGGTCGATTGGTTCAATGTGTCCAAGAAAAGACAGATCGCCGTCTTTTCAAGTCTCAGCGATGTGGCCCCACCTCTGCAATACACGGGTTAGATTGGCAAAGGGTAGTTTGTTTGTCGAGGTAGTGATGAAGCGGGATTCTTGATGACTTTTTGGAGACTTCGTGGGCAATTATTGCTGGAACAGTTCTGGCGTTGCTTTCTTGGGCTGGGAGTTAAGCCGCCAGCGAGCCAAAGAACCGGGCGATCGATTGCTGTTGGGTCATATGGACAAGGGGAAACTGTAATTGATTCACCCGGTGTATGAAGCCTCGATCAATAGTGCAAAGCAATGGGGCTAGGGAGCGGATATGGCGGGAGATGGTCATCTTTCGACGCGTCGCGTGTCGCGTGTGATGGTGGCAACAGAGGAGGGGGGTTACGCGCCCGCGAGTCGACAGCGAAAAATGCGATGACGTGGAGTCTTCCGCTATTATATGAGCAAGTGTGATCGTCAAGTCCGTGAAGTTAGCGAATGCTTTGGATGAAACTAATAAGTACGTGATGTGAAACCAGTGCTGGTGGATTGTTTGCGTGCTTTGGTTTCAGGTGGATGCGGTTCAGTGTGGTGTGGGCGTGTTACGCCATGAGTGGTGTGTATGTGTGGTTGTCTCAAAGATGAGTTGATATGACATACAATCATGGACTACACTGTGGATGTATGCTTCGCTGGGATACTCCCGACAACTATCCTCGCTAACTGGGAGGCAATGACTCCGATTCACCGTCCGGTGACCCTCCCACTTGGCTCGTTTGCTCCATGAGTCAATTCAAGATATCCATCCCAACTCCAGGTCCCTATCAACAAGTCGAAGCCTGGTAAGCGTGGTCTAGCTCTACGTGCATTCTCTCCGTGGTTGTGCAACTGGGTATGTCCTCTACGAGAGCCTTTTCGCCATGGACAATCAGGAGCACCTGCTCATTTGAGTTACGGAGAGTTTTCGTGTGAAGCTTTACTGAGTGATTCTTAACTATGTTAATTCGAAGGCTTTGACCTTATGTGTCATTCTCCGAAGGCCTTAGAGGTGAGATTCGGCACTTGAAGTCTCGGAAAGAGTTGGTGATGTGCTTTGGCTTTTCATGGAGACAAGCATGGCATGTCGAGAGCCCTAACCCGGATGTCAACATAAATCGAGGTATCCTATTTGCTATACTTTGTGGAGCAGTTTGTTTAAGCAAACCGTTGGCCTGGAATCAATCGAAGAATGCCTTTTGAGTTGACGGTGTGGGCATCGCTTGGTGACAAGTCGAAAAGGTTTCCTGATGTTACAACAATGCTATCATCGACACACATGTTCGACGTACGACCCATCGAGTGGTATAGAATCCTGGAAGACTTTGGTGTTGATTCCAGTATACTTGCGTACCGCTCTTGTGGGTTTTCGTTGCAAGGAGTACGTCAGCAAGTCTTCTAGTTGGAATCTCTTTCACTTACGATGCCAACATGCGGCTTAGTATTCGGGACGCTTGAGTTTTGGTGCTGCCTGCAACTTTGGCAACGACTCTGTCGCTAACTACTTCAATGTGTTGCGGGCAGCGATGAATAAGGACCGCGACGAAGTGCGCCAGCTTTTGGTGAAGCTTGGCTTCTTTCACCGGGCTCGACCTCAGTTGCACATCGGTGTCATGCTCAACGAGCGGTTGCCGCCGCCGCCGCCGCCGCCGGAAGAGACCTACTCTTTATACAGAAAGTTGCTGGGAGTAAGGAGTAAAGTAACCGTTTAGGTTGTCACGTTTTTCGGTTGATATCGCGAGCTTTCAGCTCATCCCTACCTCATCTTCATCAACACCTGTTCAACTCAATAGTGTGGTACTCATATAAGTATAGCCTCTGATATGTATCTTTTGTTGGCTAGGTCCATATTCGGGGTTTTGTGTAATCGATTCAGAATGAGAACTCAAACGTAGAATGGTACATAAGGTGGCGGGACATGATGCTGTTGCAAACCATGAGTCAAGTCCTGCCTTTGAGAGCGATCTACAAAACAACTGGAGATAGTGCCAATGATAAACGGAGCTTACGCTTTGATTGATCTTCTAGCGTCAATAGCTAGTCTAAATAGTGTTCACGTCTTTCACTAATGAAACATATAATAGTGAGAAAAGTACGGTTTACGCTAGTTAGTAGAGACTTGGAGATGGCATACTATGTTTGAACCGGCGGCCTTTTCATTTAGACAAAGTTTGACGGCATTTGAGGGAATTCGTCGATTTGTCGATTTTGGCCCAAATGGCCTAGGGGTTGGTCGCACCAAAAACACGCATTCTGTGCAATAGCGAGCTCGATACCAACGAATGATAAAAAGCGATACTTGGGTTTTGTAGAGCAAAATGCCGGCTTCATGCTAGATGGCTTCGTTTTCTGTAAACCTCTAACCCGACTGAATAAATCGCAAAAATGACCACTCAAAAAACGTCGGATCGCATGAAATCTGGTCCAAAACGTTTCTGAAATTGAGGCTTATTAGCCAACTACCATAAAGACAGAGACGTGCTGATAGTAACGGTTGTTTTATTTTCCCGTTTACCGACTTCGATGGTGCAATCTTCATCAATTCATTATATACGGTTAGGCGCGATGATCCCAGAAAACCCCAAACCCCAGCTGTCGATGTCAAACATCAAAAAAAATCATGAAAATTTATTTGCCGTGATTTATGGTCTACATGACTGGTAGATGCCGAAAAGCCTATTTGTGGCGATTTTTTTGGTGTAAAGTTTCGTAATACTCGACCTATAACATATTGACACATATACTGGACTGACCAATCGTTTAGCATGTCAACGAAGCGACTGATGAGCCCAACGATAAACGATTACATCCTCCTGACTCCACCAATTGTTATCGTCATCTCAATACGACTACTTATGGTAGCAAGGTCGAATAAAATGGACAAGACTTGAGGATTCATATGATCTCTGAAATCAACATAAAGCCTGTGTCAGCCAATACTACGTCTTCCACTAACCGTTGTATGTTACTTCATCACTAACTGAGGGCGCCCTCTCTCCTGTGGTCTATACTAAGAGTACGCAATGCATTTTTTCATCACTTCGGGAGCTCTGGCCAACAAAACCGTCGCCTGGGGTCTTGTGAAAGGGTCGCCAACAACCCCCACACCGCCGGCACCACCTCGGCCTCGACTTCCTCCAGCAAAATGCCGTGGGCCAACGCTAGCGTCATCGGTTGCGCCACCATTATTAACCCCAAACCGATGTCTACCGAAACGTCACCACCATCAATGACGTCACACGCCATCACCAACCCACAAAACTTCAAGTGGGTGTTGTTAACGTTGACAAACGTGGTGACTGGTGGTGCAAGCCACGTCCAAGAACTGCTGGGTAGACGGCGTGCCGAAATAACGCCAATACCAACTTGTTGCATCCGTTCAACAACTCGTCGTCGGTGTACCTGTCGTCCACATTGGCGACGTCTTTCGGTGTAATCGTCGTCGTCATCGCCAGAGCTCGGGCTTGGGTTCGGCGGACATGGTTTGCGCCAGCTTGGCGATGACCAAATGCCACAACAAGGCGACGTTGTGGTTAACTACCAGCGCCAGCACCCCGTTGTGGAAGTAGAACTGGAGAACGGAGATGGCCATAAGCTCGACAATCTCGACAATCTCGTCGATGTAGGCGACAAAGTCGCCCTTTAGTTGAGCGGCGTCCAGCCGAAGAACGTCCAACGTCAGCGTGGAGACAGCAATGAGCTTCCACTTACGTTGATGACGTCCCACTCTTTGTTCTAGGTATACTTCTTTGCCTGGTCCTCTTCATACAATGAGATGTCCTGGGTGGCTCGAGCCTGGAACATGCGGCCGAGACACTACAGCACACGCGACACCACCCTTAGTCCAATAACTGTTTGATGGGGCCTTCATCGGTAGCGATCAGCTGCTGCAACTTAGCAAACCGAACCATGGCTTCGGCAGCGTGAATACTAACTTGTTCACGCCCGATGGCAAGAGCAATGAGGCTGGAACCCTCGATGCTCTTGGAATTAAGCAAGTCTGGCCGTCGGTGTGGGACTGGGCCAACTCGTGGAGCAAGAGCAATATCAACATGTCGTAGTAACTTGCCGAAGTAGGGCTGGGCGATGGTGGCAATGGTGGTGAGCACCTGTTCATGGACGTAGCGCCTAGGCGGGTTTTGCAAGAGCCCCAAAAATAGGTTCAGGAGCACCTGGTCGAGATAGGGTGCAAGCACCTCCTTGGCGCTATCTCAGAGAGGTTGACAAATGGGTTGTTGCCGGCGTACTGGACTTGGGAATAGGCATCGGCCGCCAACGGGATCACCATGTCAGAAAGCGAGCCGCTCTGGTCCTCGAAACAAATATCATGCACCAGCTTGTGCTTTTGGCGATGTGTAGTTCACATATCACTCCAGTGGAAGGCTTGGGTATGCATGTATCATCTGTATTTCAAAGCCCGCTCGTCGCCAATAGTGAGAGTGTGTGGCGTTGCCTGCATATAAGCCCCACAATCGCAAGTCTCATGAACTCTTGGTCGATAAATGCCAACTCGTTTTTTCATTCTCGATATCCACACGACTTTTGTGTGATGTTGAGTATTGCACTATTAGCAGATGGAAGTTATCCACGTTTTATCGAAGAGAACTGAACCAAAACGTCACTTGGCAGTGTCATGTACATTGTAATGGCTGCTGCTTGTCTACTATAACCCAGAACAACCATGAAACGCAGGACAAGCTGAGCTGCTCGACTCGGAAATCTGGTCTACAAGAGGCGAGGCCGTGTGCTCATAGACTATAACATATCACGAATCTTTCAGTTGGAAAAAGGTCTACGTTGGTAGAGTTGATCACAAGTTAGCTTCATAGAGTATAGTGATAGACAACGAATGTGTATGTGTCATGTCGCGTGGCATCGCCCGGGTGATCCCGGAAGGACCCCGGTGGATTCCGGAGGCCGAAAACCAGGTCAAGCTTTTCAGGGTGTCCCACTGTTAAGACTCGTCGCATCTCAAAAATGTAAACCTCAAAATAACGAGCTCAATGCCCATGGATGCATAGATTTGATACCAAGCTATTGTAGATCAGACTGCTGGCTTTTTGCCAGGTGGCTTTGAATTTTGTTAGCCCTTGTCCAGACTGAATAAATCGCAGTTTTCGCTTTTTGGAGAAAAAATGCAAAACTGAGAACCAAAATGACGACAAAAAGCCGAAATTTCAGAAAATCGGAACTAAACATATTTGATCTTGAGGCCAATTGCTGTATAACATACATTAGCCGCAGTAAACGGTTGTTACCTCGATGTGTTTCAATCAATTAGTGGTTCTCTTCAACACATTGCAATACCTACATTTGATGCAATCAGCTATGACGTCATTGACCCCATTTAGTCAGGTTTACTAGCACCAATACCATGATAATGGGCCTCAGTTGTTTCTACGAGCCATCACATTGGCGCTAACGCCGTAGACGGTTCTACTGATGAGCTCGTCACTTACGCCAAACCATATCTGTCCTCCCAAACCGCAAACCTTAGTCATTAGAATGGGAACCGCCCCAACTCCAAAAACAACGTCCCATCAGTTGTCTATTGAATTACGGGCAATCAGTGGGACGGTCGAATCGTCCTTAGTGAGAGGCCCGGAAGCACAATGACACACCCCTTGTTTCTATGAAGTGATGGGCGTGGGAAACGGACAGGCTAGACCGTCACAACTATGGGAAAGAGACAAATGCGGTATACGAGCGATTTACGTCCACCAATGGTTGCTATACAGGATCAAGGAACCGTTGGTTGTGATCCGTAGATTTGGTGAGTCTTACATTGAGGATACTGACCACAAAAACAAGGGACGTGACAATCCCGTCTGTTCACTGCTAACCCTACGTGGTTGAGTGGCCCACGACTTCCATGGAAGAGCTTGCCGGTTGAGCTATGGTTGCAAGGCCCCACGATACCACGTTTCTGATGTCTGTAGGTATCAGCGATTGCTGATGCGTCGAACCCCAACCATGCCTCCGAGAAATCGGCGTAAAAAGTGAAGAACCGAGGACATCTCCCTGGAGTCTGACACTTCCAGTGAAAATGAATCGACCGTGACCGACCCAATGATCCCAAGGACAACGTGAAGCTAACCCTAAGCTTATGAACTGAAGGAGATTCCCCTTACCCAAACCTCGCTTAGTTTGGCCAATTCCACCACTCCCTATGGCAACAACGATGCGGCAGTGGCTCAAGTAGCCACCGACCGGGCCGAACTCACGCAATAATACCTCCCAATGCTTGCTTCGCCTTACTCCAACGACGTTGACCAACTCCGGCAAAAGCCTGCCTTTTCGGAGAAACTGTTGGTGATGTTGGTGATGTTGGCCAAGGCTCTCCAGCTGGGAGCCAACACGTTTGACGACTCGACGCTTGCTGCCTTGATGGAACAGTAGATGCTGAGAGAAACCAAGGTGGATGGTTTGAATAGGCCGGAACGGGACGCAGGATGGTTTAATAGAACACACGATAGGGAAACACAACGAGTACGAACGGAAATTGTTCACCAATATCACATGAACCTCTTGGGTGTTTTTATTGTGCTCGATTGACCAACTTCAGGTAGAGATGCTGATGGGTGCGGTCATCACCGTGATACGGTCACTGTGGGATCATTCCGACGTGTGGTTTGTCGAACGTAACATGGCCTTGATCACGTCAAGCTGTGGAACAACATTTGTGGGGACGGCTGGGGCAGAGACCGTGTGTCCAACGATAGGTCAGGGGATGGCTGGCTGATAAAAATTCACGCGCGCGCAGCCACACTACCGCGATGAGCAAGATTGCGGAGGACAGCATCTGCTAGCCCATAACATTTCCATGCCCGGTGAGGACAGTTTACATCCTGAATGCCATGAACTAGCTTATTAGTTATTAGTGGCGTACTTTCAATGGCTTTTACAACGAGGATTGTCCACTAGAAGGAAAATTGCCAACAGAGAGAGATCTCAGCAGCAACCGAAGAGGACAAGACGTGATTGACGATAACGGTCAAGTCTTGAGGCTACCTTGACACTTCCGACACAGCATGATTACCCTAAATGCTACTGAAAGGCCATTTGACGGACCAGACTGGACGATGAGCTCATGGAGTTGCTCTGGTCAATTGACTCAGCAAACCAAGGTAATTGTGTTGGATTAGGTGGCAAACTCGAGCGAATTGTTTCGGATACATGACTGGTGCCTACCGCTGAGAGTTTACGTTTGAATTTAACGCATCCATGTTGCGTTAGCTTCCCTTCCGTCGCCACTGATGACGAGGGGAGATTCGACCGTCAGTGTTAATGTACTTGGACTGAAAATGGCTGGGTATTGTGGATTGACGCAAACAGACTGAGTCTTGAGCTACAAGGCTTTGGTGTATGCTTATTTCGGCTCTCCCAACTCGCTAAGTGTTGACACTGCCAGCGTCAGTTTCTACGGAATGCACAATGACGATGGATGGACAACAAATAACGATGGTACCTCGAGTACCGCGGGTATCTCTACGTCTTTGCCAACAGCAGGTTTGGATCAGCATTTTCGTTGCGTGCATTGGCCTTGGATTGTGAAGCACGCTGATGATAGGTGATGCCATGGGTGGGTCAAGAGCGTCAAAGCCCGACTTGGGGTTATTATTGGTACCGTAAAGCGGTCCCTAGTGTCTCTGTATGATACTTGAGGCTCGGGACGATGTTGGAGACAGCAATCTCCGACCCACCCCATCGGTAAATTACTTCGGCGATGTGGACCTAACAATACCATGATCGTCGTCATCATGAACCTTAAAATCTATCGTTGTTGCCACCTTTGCTTCCATTGCTGTTGCCACTCCGACCGCTGATGCCACTGATGCTGCTCAGCCTAAGGCCAAGAAATGGTCGTGAATTGACTGGAGAATGTTTGAGCCCATTGACTGGGTTAGTTAATACATGGTTCCTGCTGACAAGTTGTGGTATACTGTGGGTGGCTCATTAATCCAACAAATGTATGAAAGGTGGTCCTAACTCCAATACCGGCTCCATGTGGTCAGCAAAGGACATGTCTACGTTTCTTTCATTACGAATCGTTCTCACATTACATGCCTTGAACGAAGACTACTGCGATTGGCCACGTACCAGCCTTTTTTGGCCATTTATCGAGACGGCAACATGAGCCCATTTGATCGCGTTTGAAGTTGACCCACATGAACTTGTCGTCGTCGAAATTAATACTAAGCAGACGTAATGAGACATGGAGATAAACACATTGTAGACAACGATCATGGTGACAACATGAGGTATGGGCAACTCCGAAGGATTTCGCGTCACTGTTCGATGAGCCCCGCCGCACCAACCGACAAGATCAGTAACGAGAAACAATTACTTATATAGGACACGATTAATCGTGATAAACCTTGCTAGATCATCAACTACTATTTCTGTAACATGTATGAATCGAATGAAAGCAACCACCGTCACTAAATGGGTTGATTAACCAGTACACTTGTTCTACACTGACCCCACGTATTGCGAGCAAAATTACGGTTTACGCCGCTCGGTAGCGACTCAAAGATGGCTAACTATGTTTTAGTCGGTGGCCTTTTCACCTAGACAAAGTTTGACGGCATTTGAGGGAATTCGTCGATTTGTCGATTTTGTCGATTTTGGCCTAGGGGTTGGTCGCACCAAAAACACGTAAACTGTGCAATAGCGAGCTCGATACCGATAAAAGCAGAAATGTGATACTTGGATTTTATAGAGCAAAATGCCGGCTTCATGCTAGATGGCTTCGTTTTCTGTAAACCTCTAACCCGACTGAATAAATCGCAAAAATGACCACTCAAAAAACGTCAGATCGCATGAGATCGGATCCAAAACATTTTCGAAATTGTGGCTTTTTAACTAATCACTATAAAGATAGAGACGTCATGAATGCAATGGTTGTTTTATTTTTCCATTTACCTCCTTTAATGGTGCAATCTTCATCAATTCACTATATACGGTTAGGCGCGATGATCCGTGAAAACCCCAAACCCCAGCTGTCGATGTCAAACATCAAAAAAAATCATGAAAATTTATTTGCTGTGATTTAGTGACTACATGACTGGTAGACACCGAAAAGCCTATTTGTGGCGATAATTTTGGTGTAAAGTTCAGTAATAACCGACCTATAACATATTGACACATATATTGGACTGACCAATCGTTTAGCATGTCAATGAAGGGATTGATGAGCCCAACGATAAACGATTACATTCTCCTGACTTCAGTAATGGTCTTCGTTATTTTAAAGCGGTTCATTATGATAATTAGATTGAATAAAATAGACAAGACTTAATGATCAACAAAACATTCAGCATCTTGGGAGATTTGGCCAACAACGCTGTCGCCTGGTACTGGAGGACGGTCGCCAGTAACCTCCGCCTCACCGGAACCACCTCAACCTGGACTTCGTCCAGCAAAGTGTCGGTACACCACACGACGTGTTGAACAATGACACTTCTTACCCGAGACTTGCAACCAAAAGACATAACGAGCCGCTCAGGTTACCACAATGGGGTGCTGGCACCATCACAAGCAATTAAAAGAAACCAGGGGGCATTCAGAGGGCTATTTCGGTCGGGTATGATCAATTCGGGAACCAACCCATATTGAGAGCTCTTAATCATTATGGGAGTATTTTACCCAGCCATCAACCATGGACTGACTCTGATGACAGTACGATGGGTGTTCATGACGGACTACATCAGCTTGAACTCGAATTAATAGTTCAATTGGTCATGGAACTTCGCCATTAGAATCGTAGGTCCGGAATCTAGTCTGACGGGAAACAGCAAAGGTACGGTACACCATTCACAAGTCGCCAAACTTGAAATAGCGGAAAGATAATATCATACCACGGAAGAACTGGACTCAAGTCAGTGAACGGCAAGCAAGGATGAGGTTGATAACTTTATGGAACAAGGTGTGTTTAAACCGGTGGACAGGATCCCGGAAGGTTATAAACCGATTCCACCCATGTGGAACCTGTCTTGTTGGAAGATAATCGCACCACCAGCTTTACCAACACTTTGAGCACCTGCGATATCACCAGCGGGTGGTGGCTCAGGGGCAATAGCACCAAGGGCCGGTAGCAACATCGCGCCTGTTCATCACCAGCCAAAGCCCTCACTGCTGCAACGACAGGTCCAATTGCGGCTCTTTATCATGGTAGGTGGGGAAGATTGATGATGGGGTATGGGACAACTCCGACGGATTTCGCGTCGCGACGCGATGAGCCCCGCCGCACCAACCGATAAGATCAGGAACGATTGAGAAATGATTGCTTATGATGGATACAATTATTGCCGGCACTTTCGATTACGGTTCCTACTACTTCTGTAACATCTATGAATCGAATGAAAGCAACCACCGTCACTAAATGGGTTAATGGTTGATTAACCAGTACACTTGTCTCACACTGACCCCGCGTATTGCAAGGAAAAGTACGGTATACGCCACCTGGTAGCGACTTTGAGATGGCCTACTATGTTTTAGCCGGTGGCCTTTTCACCTAGACAAAGTTTGACGGCATTTGAGGGAATTCGTCGATTTGTCGATTTTGTCGATTTTGGCCTAGGGGTTGGTCGCACCAAAAACACGTAAACTGTGCAATAACGAGCTCAATACCGATAAAAGCAGAAATGTGATACTTGGGTTTTATAGAGCAAAATGCCGGCTTCATGCTAGATGGCTTCGTTTTCTGTAAACCTTTACCCCGACTGAATAAATCGCAAAAATGACAACTCAAAAAACGCCAGATCGCATGAGATCGGTTTCAAAAAAGTTTTGAAATTGAGGCTTATCAGCCAACCACTGTAAAGATAGAGACGTGCTGAATGTAATGGTTGCTTCAGATTTCCATTTACCTCTTTTAATAGTGCATTTTCATCAATTAATCGAGGTTAATTCATATACGGTTAGGCGCGATGATCCGTGAAAACCCCAAACCCCAGCTGTCGATGTCAAACATCAAAAAAAATCATGAAAATTTATTTGCTACGATTTATGGACTACATGACTGGTAGATGCCGAAAAGCCTATTTGTGGCGATAATTTTGGTGTAAAGTTTGGTAATAAGCGACCTATTGTCCATTATCACTTGTACGGCTCTAACTAGCCAATTGGCATGTCAAGCAAGTAACTCATAAGCCCAACAAGAAGCAGTCCGAACTTTATGGCTCCCGCAACGATCTCCATCACCTTAGAACAGTTCATTATGGTAGCAAGATCGGATAAAATGGATAAGACCAAAGGATCAACACACTCGGGAACTTTGGCCAACAACGCGAGGCTGTCGGCGGCATGTGAGAGGAACATGAAGCCACAGGAGTCGGTTGATGTATAGCAAATGAACCATCGTGGTCTACCTTGCAAGCGCTGAGCTTAGTACTGCTTTGTTCGGCAAGACCAACACGAAGCTTACCTTCCAGCAGACGAACGAGAAACTTGGCCTCATTCAGATTGGCATCGCACGCCGTCAACATCTTGATGATAATGCCAACCTTACGATTCTGAGCATCCGTTCCCTTCGTCCTGGCAATATGGGTGAGGCTTTCGAACACCCCTTCCACATCCACCGGCGCCGGTGTGAACGTGGGGGTTGACCCAGACGCGACTTTTGTGCTACCGTGCCCAAGTCTCCCAACTTCTTGTAGCCCAGCTTGATATTAGCTGTCGATCTGCCGTAACATTCGTGGATTGCCTTGATCAACAACGTCCCACCAAGGCCTAACTCAAGTTCCGGCTCATAGTCAGGGCCAAGGCGATTGATGCAAAGGTAGAGTACCTTGGTGAGCATATCCGGGGTTGATTGGTTCAACGTGTCCAAGAAGGAGCGCAGACAGACCACCGTCTTTTCAAGTCTCAGCGATGTAATCTCTACTTCATCCAATACACGGGTTAGATTGGCGAAGGGAAGTTTATTTGTTGAAGTAGTGATGGAGTGGGATACTTGGTTCTGGGTAAGCTTGATCAACTTGGCCGCTTCGTCTTTGATAACGGTTAACTCCAATTCGTCGTCCAGTTTTGGTTCGGAAGTGTCATCAGTAACAACCATTGTGCCATCTTTGTGTCAGTTCGGGGCTGGAAGACTTGATCACCTTGCGATCGTTAGCCTTGCGAGACTCGACGACCTTCTCGTCATCGTCGTAGTCGCTCTCTGCACTTCGCTTCGATGACTCAATGAGGCATATGGACAAGGGGAAACTGCATTTGACCCATCCGCAATCGTTGGTGTATGAAGCCTCGATCAATTGTACAAAGCAACGGGGCTAGGGAGCGGTGCCAGGGAGCGGATATGGCGGGAGATGGTCATCTCTCGACGCGTCGCGCGACGCGTGTGAATGTGGCAACAGAGGAGGGGGGTTACGCGCCCGGGGGTCAACAGCGAAAAATGCGACGACGTGGAGTCTTCCGCCTTTATACGAACGAGCAAGCCCGTGAAGTTAGTGAATGTTTTGGATGAAACTAATGAGTACGTGATGTGAAACTGGTGTCGGTGGATGGTTTGCGTACTTTGGTCTCAGGTGGATGCGGTTCAGTGTCGCCGTGTCTCACTGTTGGTGGTTTGTGTGTGTGTGTGTGGTTGTCTCAGAGATGACTACTAACATACAATCATGGACTACATTGTAAGTGAATGCTTCGCTGGAATAATTCCGCTAACTGTCCTCGCTAACTGGGAGGCAATGACTTCGATTCACCGTCCGGTGACCTCCCGCTTGGCTTGATTGCTCCATGAAGCTTCCAATCGAGATATCCGTCCCAATTACACGTCCCTATCAACAAGTCGAAGCCCGATAAGCGTGGTCTAACTCCACGTGCATTCTTTCCGTGGTTGTTCAACTGGGTATGTCCCCACTACAGGAGCATTCTTGCCATGGACAACCAGGAGCACCCGCTCATTCGAGTTAGTGAGAATCTTCGTGTGAAGCTTACTGGGTGCTTCCTAACTATGTTAATTCGAAGGCTTTGACCTTATGTGTCATTTTGTAATGGTTTCAGAGGTGAGATTCGGTACTTGAAGTCTCGGAAAGTGTTGGTAATGTCCTTTGGCTGTCGATGGAGATAAACACAACATGTCGAGAGCCCTAACCCGGATGTCAACATAGTTGGAGGTAGCGGACGTTTTGCTATATTGTGTGGAGCAATTTGTTTAAGCACACCGTTGGCCTGGACTTAATCGAAGAATGCCTTTTGGGTTGACGGTGTGGACATCGCCAGGCGACGAGTCATAAAGCTTTGGCAATCGGAATGTATTGGAAGATGTTGCAACAACAATGCTATCATCGACACACATGTTTGACGTACGATCCATCACGTGGTATGGAATCCTGGAAGACTTTGGTGTCGATTCCAGTATACTTGCGTACCGCTTTTGTGGGTAGAGTCGAATGGAGCACGTCAGCAAGTCTTGCAATTGGGATATCGTACACTTGCGATGCCAACATGCGGCTTAGTATTCGGGACGCTTGAGTTTTGGTGCTGCCTGCAACTTTGGCAACGACTCTGTCGCTAACTACTTCAATGTGTTGCGGGCAGCGATGAATAAGGACCGCGATGAAATGTGTGGGATTTTGGTGAAGCTTGGCTTCTGGACCGGGCTTGATGTCAGTTGAACGTCGGCGGCATGCTCAACGAGCGGTTGACGCCGCCGCCAGAAGAGACCTACTCTTTACACAGTAAGTTTCTTGGAGTAAGGAGTAAACAAATCGTTCATGTTACGACACTTGTCAGTTAGACATTATCCACCTCATCCTGAGCTTTTTGCTTGTTCCTACCTCATCGTCAAGACTAATTGTTTGACTTGGTCATATCTACAAGCATAGCCCTTGTAAGATGGCATTGGAAGCCACCGATAGCCGTTATCCAGTTCAAAGCTATTTGGTTCCGTTTCAACGTGATGCTGAATCAAATATCAGCAGTTACGTTTACCGTCGGTTAATCTATGACCACTAGTAAGTGAACACGTTTTTGGGTACTATTATCATGACCAAACGGCACTTTAACCAAGGCACGAAAGGCGCTGGGCGTCAGGGTCGCTTGTTGTGGATATCTTTACGGCTTATTACACGGTTAGCAACACAAACTAAATGGCGAATTTTGACGGCATTAGCCACGCCTAATGTGGCCACTTGGAGGTACTCATTATGGTCTAGAAATGCGTGGCTATCGATTAAGCCAATGTTCAAAAATTTGATGAGGTTGATGGTTTGTGATGGATGAGCTGGAAGATGGGTTGGCGAGAGTATTTGACTCTGCCACGGCGAAAAGTTGACTCGGATGCACACCTAATGTCGAGCCGCCAGACAAACGGTTAGGCGCGATGATCCGAGAAAACCCCAAACCCCAGCTAGACTCGACAAACATCAAAGAAAATCAGGAAAATTTGTTTGCCGTGATTTATCGACTACATGACTGGTAGCTACCGGTGAGCCTATATCTGGCGATTTTTGTGGTGTAAAGCATAGTAATAATCGACATATAGCCCAATCTCACTTATACTAGACCAACTAGTCAATTGGCATGTCAATGAAGTCACTTATGGGTCCAACAATAAAAAATTGTACTTTCCTGACTCCGTCAATGGTCTTCATCACCTTAGAACAATCGATTATGGTAGCAAGGTCGGAGTGGTCAACCAAAGCGACTACAATAAGAAAATGTTGACATCGCGGAACGAAAGTTCAGTCTCCTAGGTATATTTAAGATTGCCCTTTTAAGTTGTTGTCATTATCCCTTATATATTCGGTATGTATATATTCAAGTGCCGTTGTATATTCGTCATGGTTAGTAATAATCATCAAGATGCTTCATCCAGTCCGCTTCCCAGCCTACAGTGATCATTCGAGCGGACGACCCATCAAATCTACTCGACGACTCTCAGGTGATGGCAGGCGCTTTGTTGTGTGCTGACCCCGCTTACAGAGCTGGTGCGGGCAATCGATCGGATGATCGAACTTCCGCGATAAGAGGCACGCAGGCGGTGTGACGTGACCCCAATGGGTTCCTGGGAATTGGACTGGTGTTGCACCATGACAATTGCTTGAGCATGAGACAACAAGACAAAACAGCAGCAGCGACAGTATACAGCGACAGCAAAAAGCGACACCAATCAGAGCCGATCCCCATTTTTTGTCCCGTCCTCGATTGCTAGCACGTCCAGTTCCAGGCATAATCACATCCGGTTCCAGGCATGCTCCGCTTATCTCGGGTACGTTTATGGTACATCAGCAGACCACGTTAGGTGAGAGTTCTAATCGCGGCATCATGGTGTCCAACAGCAGCATATCCACATCCCATGGCTGGAATGGTGCTGTTTCGCGGATTCTTCGAAGCTTTCCGGTCAACAACACCATGCCAGCCAATAGGTTACAGCATTCGTTCCAGCCACTCCGGCGTCTGGGAGTTTTGGCGAGCAGGTCAACAGCAACAGCAGCAGCATCATCAAGCCATGCCAACTGGTAGTGTTGGGTCATGGCAGCATATCATGGCTTCAGGAAGTGGTGGGGTGTCCATCAGTTTGTTCAGCTCATGGTTAATTTTTGGTCAAGTGGGGTATAGGAAGAAAACTTTTATTGAGGAAAAGGCCCCTTTATATTAACATGAGGTAGGGGAGGGGTAGGGGGCGTCCTGGATACAAGCCAGCGGGTCACACATTTCACACAATGGCCATTGTTTCGTCGATGTGACGACCGTTAGTGAGGTGCGTCCGCTTGCGTTCAGGCCCGACCGAGTGGGGTTTTGTGGATTGTGTTTGGACCATAGTTTTGTACGAGTCTGTAGGACCTCATGCTCACTTCTCCGGTGTCGGTACCTCGAAAACTGGTGGAGATAGCACCCCATGGATGGGCGATTTGGTGGCGTCGAAATATTTTTCAGCTCGTTCGTTTTGGAAACATGACTCCGCGTTCCCAACCGTTCCCCCCCTCTCTCAGGTTATTTTGCATCGTATAGGTACGGCCATGAAAAACTCCAGTCCAGGCACGACTCGGCGTTGTTATTCTAGGCCCTACCACAGCTCTAACACAACCGCCCAGACACGACCCCCGGCCCGCGCTACTGTCCTTACTCTGAAACCGTGATGCACGGCTGACACTGCGACTAGCTAACATCGCTAAAGCTTTACCACAATGTGGCCAATATCGCTGTAAACGGCTATTACAGGTCAGTTATCTACATTGGCCATCACTGAGCTGTATTGACTCATATTTGTGCTACATGGCTTTCCCCTTTTGCCAATTGTCGACATTGCCACTATGTAACACCGCGCAATTCTGAAACCAACTTCAAAACGGCGTGGCATCGAGATCCCCTGCACTATATTAATGGCACAACCAATATGGGTCAAGCTTACTTGATAGGCAAGCTATTCAAAAAGCATCCGACACCACTGATGCTTGACAATCCTTGAGATTGTCATACAACCGAGCACTATGAAGGTTTTCTCGCATGGATAACCTGAATCATCCATCGGTCACATCTCCAAAGCAGCATCCATCAAGTTAGCGTCAAGCTCTGCTTTGGCCATCCACCGATTGATCGAGCTTCGTGTTTTTGATTCAATTGCTCGAGCTTTTGTTCGGTAACCGCAAGTTGTATTTGCAGGGCCAAATGTTCATTATTGACCACCTCTATGTGGTTATTCTTTTCCTCGGTGCTCCATCGAAGCTGACTGACTTTCTCCGTCAATTTCGTCGTCATGGCTTCAAGTTCCTGGATTCTAGCAGCATTGTGGCTTCGGTTGGCTGCAAGCTGGATCACTTTAGCCTCGTCAGGGTTGGGTAAACGCTCAACACCAAGCACTACCCCGTAGCTCAATTCGGTCGCGTCGGTCGAGTTTCTGGAGCACGTCCTTTGCTTATGGCATGGTGCCTTGGTGCGATAAGGACACGAGAAAAGGAAGTTCATAAAGGGAGACATACCGAATTGCTGGCACCTTGAATCTCAAATTTTACTGTTTCTGTAACATCTAAGAACTGAATGAAAGCAACCACTGTCACTATATGGGTTAATGGTTGATCAACCGGTACTCTTGTCTTACACTGACCCCGCGTATTGCAGGCAATATTACGGTTTACGCCGCCCGGTAGCGACTTTGAGATGGCCTACTATGTTTTAGCCGGTGGCCTTTTCGTCTAGACAAAGTTTGACGGAATTTGAGGGGATTTGTCGATTTGTCGATTTTGGCCCATTCGGCCTAGGGGTTGGTCGCACCAAAAACACACATATTGTGCAATAGCGAGCTCGATACCAACAAATGAAAAAAAGCGATGCTTGGGTTTTATAGAGCAAACTGCCGGCTTCATGCTAGATGGCTTTGTTTTCTGTAAATTTTAGACCCGACTGAATAAATCGCAAAAATGACCACTCAAAAAACGTCAGATCCCATGAGATCGGGTCCAAAAGGTTTTCGAAATTGAGGCTTATTTGCCAATCACTATAAAGATAGAGACGTTTGGAATGTCACAGTTGTTTTATTTTTCCATATACCGCCTTTAATGGTGCATTTTTCGTCGATTAATTGAGGTCAATTCATCCACGGTTAGGCGCGATGGTCCTTGAAAATCCCAAACCCCAGCCGTCGATGTCAAACATCAAAAAAAATCATGAAAATTTATTTGCTCTAATTTAGTGACTACATCACCGGTAGATACCGCAAAGCCTATTTGTGGCGATTTTTTTGGTGTAAAGTTTAGTAGTAATCGACCTATAACCCATTCTCACCTGTACTGCTGTTTCCAGTCAATTGGCATGTCAAGCAAGTGACTTATAAACTTAACATATAACGGACTGAATGCTATGACTCTACCGATTGTCTTCATCAGCTTAGAGCAGTTCATTGAATAGCAAGATCGGATAACACAGATAAGCTCAAGGAGCAACATTCCACTAAAGTTCAAAACAAATCCCACGTTGGTCAATATTGAAATTGTTGCTGACCACTATGTGTCATTTTGTCACTATCTGAAGGGCAGCTCTTTCCTTCGGTCCACATCAAGAGTATCTAATGCACTTTCTCACCGCCTTGGGAGGATTTGGCCAGCAACGCCGGCGCCTGGTCCTTGGCCACGACGTTCTTGTCGAAGCCTAGGTCGGCAACCAGCGCCAACTTGAACCATGGCCCATGGCAGGCAATGTAAAGATCGGGAGGTTGGCTTTTGGGCATAGTGTGTTTGAGCTAAGTCAACTGTACTTCATTGATATGCCGACCCACGACACTTATCACTGAACAAATGTTTCGAAGTGATGATATACTCTTGACGATGGCAGCAGCGGCGGTGTTGTGGACCCCTGGGGTTTGTCCTTTGCCCTTATTCGCCTTAACTACCCACTTGCTATGAGCGAGGCCGTAAGCGGCATGTGAGAGGAACATAAAGCCACAAGAGTTGGTTGAGGTCTAGCGATTGAACCATTGTGGTCTATTTTTCAAGTGTTGACCTCAGTACTGTATTATATCAGCTGTTCTCTAAGGTGGTCAAGTATACCCGGATACCATTTGTGCTGGAAACCATCTGTGCTGGAGACCATCTGTGCTGGAATGAAGACAGTATCGTTGAAGAAATGCAAACGCAAGGTCTCTCCTTAGGTGATAGCGGCTTGTATTCCCCAAGTCATCAACTCAACCAAAGTTATGACATCTACAGCCAACACTGGCATGGCTATTCAACGCTGCCTGCTAACCAAAGACATGGCTAAACTTTCGCTGATGACTATTCCATGCTTATCGTACGTCAACTGATCTTATTCCCAGCTGGTCGTTGTCCACATAGACACACCATACCACACATAAAGCGGGCGCTACGTGATGATCACCACAAGCCAGCATTACCGCAGTCAACTGCTCGAGACTTGATAGTCTAAGACGACAAACACCCACGGGAAAACGCCTCGGACGACAGCTTCTTCTTCCACGCAATCTCACGGCCTTTGATTGCGGTGATGGGGGCCACCACACCTCTTTACGGCGTGTCTTTGAACGTACTGATCCTTCAGCGACCATCATCATATTCTTTGGAGTTGTCTGATCATTTTGGATCCCCGGCGGTGTTAAACATAATACGGTGGAAGCAAGTCTATCGTGTATAGCATTCAGCTGATGGCGCGATGGGCGAGAGAAGCAACGTCGGGGGTTGACCGCATTGGGTGGGCGGAGGTTAGGCGCATCGGGAAGTCGGGAGTTAACACATTGGGTAGGCGGGAGTTAACACATTGGGA
>JAKTSL010000121.1:0-43526 GCA_030580175.1 Diutina pseudorugosa
TTAGTTACTATTCATCTACCATATATTCAACCACCCCGTTTACCAGGGTTATTCTAAGTCTATATACTATCTGTCCTGCACGTTAGCGGAAGGTACGGCACATAGTTCCGTAGCACTAACACAATCAGCTATGACGTCATGTTCAACCAACGGTAGACACCGCCGCCGGGAGAGACCTACTCTTTACACAGAAAGTCGCTAGGAGTAAAAAGTGAACAAACTCTTCATGTCACCACATCTGTCAGTTGATATCGCGAGCTTTCAGCTTATCGCTATCTCATCTTCATCAACATCTGTTCAGCTCAATAGTGTGGTACTCATATAAGTATAGCCCCTCTTATATGTATCTTTTGTTGGCTAGTTCCATATTCGGGGTTTTGTGTAATCGATTGTTTTACTTGGTATGCGTCCAAGAAGCGTTTAATGCCATGATTCCTCAATTCGAGGCCAACGATATCGAGGTCGATGAAGTCAAGTGAGTTGCCTGTAAATAGCACCCCGAGCTATGTGATAGTGGATATGACATATCGAATACATGTCAGAATGAGAACGTAAACGTAGAATAGTACGTAAGGTGGTGAGACATGATGCTGTCGGAATCCATGAGTCAAGTCCTGCCTTTGAGAGCAATCCACACGAAAATTGGAGATACTGCCAATACTGAATAGAGATTACGCTTTGATTGCATCTTCTAGCGTCTCTGTGACATTTGGGAGTAAAATGAGAGCATCACCGACACAATGGCTTGTCTTAATAGTGATCTCGTCTTTCACTAATAACACATATAACGGTGAGAAAAGTACGGCTTACGCTAGTCAGTAGCGACTTTGAGATGGCCTACTATGTTTTAGCCGGTGGCCTTTTCACCTAGACAAAGTTTGACGGAATTTGACGGAACTTGTCGATTTGTCGATTTTGGCCCAAATGGCCTAGGGGTTGGTCGCACCAAAAACACGTAAACTGTGCAATAGCGAGCTCGCTACCGATAGAATGAGAAAAGCGAAACTTGGGTTATATAGATCAGACTGCCGGCTTCATGCTAGACGGCTTTGATTTCTGTAAACATCTAACCGTACTGAATAAATCGCAAAAATGACGACTCAAAAAACGTCAGAAATATGAGGTCGGTTTCGAAAATTTTCAAAATTGAGGCTTATCTGCCAATCACCATAAAGATAGAGACGTTATGAATGTAGTGGATGTTTTGTTTTTCCATTTACCTCTTTTAATTGTGCACTTTTCGTCAATCAATTGAGGTTAATTCACATACGGTTAGGCGCGATGGTCCTTGAAAACCCCAAACTCAAGCCGTCGATGTCAAACATCAAAAAAATTCATGAAAATTTATTCGTCGTGATTTAGTGACTACATGACTGGTAGATACCGAAAAGCCTATTTGTGGCGATTTTTTTAGTGTAAAGTATGGTAATAACCGACTGATAACCCCTATCACTTGTACAGGTCCAACAAGAAACTATCCGAGCTCTATGACTCCAGTAATGATCTCCATCATCTCATTACGATCATTTATGGTAGCAAATCGAATAAAATGGACAAGATTCAAGGATCAACATAACCCCATGATGGTCAATAATACGTTTCCCACTAATAAAGAAGAATACTCCAATTCTTCAGAAACCTAGACGTTCTAACCGTTTTTCCAAATATCTCATTAACCTATCACGTAAAACAATTACCCTATATAGTTGAAGTCGTCATAATCGTACCATTACCCCAAACTCATTCGTCGGGGTGTCCCAGATATATTCGGTGACCCAAATACAGCTCGGTGATGGCGTACTTTGCCACGAGCTTTTCCCAAGTGTCGTAGTCAAGCAGCAATATTTGATGATTAATGTGGATTTCTTTCTCCTCCTCATCGTCGGGGTCATCAATATCGTCAGGATCAACCATCTTCACCACCGGCTCGCCGTCGCGGAGAAATAGCTGGATCCGGTGGTCTCTAATGAGAAAACTGGCGTAGAACAAGTTTTCAATCAGCTGGCCATAGCTGTCTGGGTCGAGGAAAAACCGGCAAAACGGGATCCCCTCTTCCCGATCGCGCTCGGGTTTGTTGGAGTACGCCTGGTACACAAGCATGACCATCTTGGCCGAGTTACCTTCATTATCGCCTTTAAGATCATTAGCATTAAGCTGGGTGGCTCGTGTTTGCGGCTGGTTCCCCGTGTCGTCAATGGCTCGCCGTCGGCGCTCGATTCGCCGTCTTTCTTGCTCCAATGGCCCGTTGAGAAAGGTGATTGGCACCGGTCTCGGTGTCTTTTCAAAGAACAACGCCCCAAGCTTCATCCAATGGTGCATATTGAAGTGTTCATCCTTCCAGGCGCCATCGGCGGCTTGTTCATGAGACCCAGGGATGTCTTCGGTCAAGTATCGGTGGAGGAACGACGACATATCCGCCATTGACAACGAAAGTCCTCGAGACAGGATCTGGCGGTCCTGGATGGTACGACTCACCTTCAGGGTGACGGCAACAAACGCCTCCAGGTCCTTGTGGTAGTCCAGCATGTTCTTGGACTGGTGGACAAACGTCCACATGTCGCTCAAGTCATGGAGCAACTCGCTGGGCTTGATCTGGGGATCATCGCATTTGGCTAGCAACGCGCTGGCGCGGTTGGCGACCTCGAACTGGACGTCGTTAGCCATCGATGGTGTCCTACCGCTGAGCGCGGCTCCAGTGTTTGGCAGACGACAAAATCGCCGATGCCCTGCCGTTGACGGGTGCCTGTGATTACGTCAGCATTACGTCAGCAGCATTTACGCGAGGGGAAGGATGAGATCAGGTCGTCCTTTCCCCATACGCGCGCGTTACATTAGTCGCTGAACCCTAGCAAACGGCTGATGACGATCGCCGTGCTCGACGCCGATGTCGTCAACAAAATCGCCGCTGGCGAAGTGATCATGCGGCCAGCCAATGCGGTGAAGGAATTGCTCGAAAATGCCATTGACGCCGGGGCCACCCTGGTGGAGATCGTGGTGGTCGATGGCGGTCTCAAGCAAGTTCGCATTAGTGATAATGGCCATGGCATTGCTAGAGATGATCTCCCGTTATTATGTCAACGATTTGCTACCCTGAAACTCCGAACGTTTAGTGATCTTCAGACCATTGCTACCTACGGGTTTCGCGGGGAAGCATTGGCTCTGATTTCCCATATTGCCCGCGTGCTGGTGACGACGCGTACTGGTGATGATACCGTGGCTCTGAAAGCTTATTATGTTGATGGTAGGCTTGCTACCCTGAATTTCAAGCCTCTGGATAAGGATCCTGACACTCTAATCAAGCGCGTGGCAGGTACGGTGGGAACAACGCTTGTGGTCGACGATATGTTCTATAACCTCCCTAATCGACTCAAACTGATGCGGCTGAAGCTGGAAGAACTCACCAAGATCGTTGAAGTGGCTAGTCGTTATGCTATCCATCGGGGCGATACTTGTGCCATTCGAGTACTTACTAAGGAGCTGATGGTACCGTTAGTGAGCTCGCGAGTGGGACTGCCCCTTAATGACCGGATGCGCCAAGTACTGGGATTAGCCGGAGAAACCCTCGATATTGATGTTGACATTAATGGCGAAAATGGCCTCCACCAGATCAAGGGACTGTTATCGTCACCCAACTTTGTCTCGAAGAAAAAGGTGGCCCCGGTGATCTTTATCAACGATCGCTTAGTGACATGTGAACCTTTGAAACGGGCTATCAACGCTGTCTATGCCAATATGCTTCCCCGGGGTCTGTATCCGTTCTACTACATATCCCTTACCATCGACCCCCACTCGGTTGATGTCAACATGCACCCAACCAAGAGCGAAGTAAGGTTCCTCCATGAAGACGAAGTGATCCAAAAGGTATCGGATGTGGTGTACCTGCGTCTTCAGGAGGTGGATACGGCTCGATCGTATGCTAGTCAACAGCAACCGCTCAGCAAACGGTCGCTGCAGTCAATGGAGCTGGCGACGAAAAAGTACCGTCAGGATAGTAAGCTTGTTCGAGTTGATGCTAGTCAGCTGAGAATCACTCGGTACTTGGATCCTCGCCCGTCACAAGCGATGGCATCAGCCGTGGCTGCTAGTGATGATGCTATGGATTCCGACCCCGCTGATATCACCAACAACACCACCATGGGCGACGCCAGTGACCCCATTGATGCCGATAATAATAGTGATAATGACGACGACACCGACGTCAACCTCGATCTTGCCAGTATCCATGAACTACGACAAGAATATGTCGGCCACGTGTCCCGAGCCCTAACCAAAGCGTTTGCCAACGCTGCCTACGTAGGCATGGTCGACGCCGAGAAACGGCTTGTCTGTTTCCAGTACGGAGTCAAGCTCTATCTCGCTGACCTTGCCGCCGTGCTTAACCAGTTTATTTACCAACTATGTCTCGAGGACTTTGGTCGGTTTGGCACCTACGAACTTAATCCTCCGGTGGCGTTAACGGCGATATTAAACGGGTTTGATAACGTTGATGAAACCATCGAACGGCTCCAGCACATGGCGCCGATGCTTCGAGCCTATTACCGCATGGGGATTGATGCTACCGCGGGCACGTTGACAACCTTACCCCTTATCGTCTCTGGTTTGGAGCCCGCGCCGGGGAAGCTTCCCTACTTGTTAACCCGATTGGCGCTAGCGCCACTTGCCGACGAAAAGAGCTATTTCCGGTACGTGCTGCAACAGCTAGCACTCTTTTACTTACCACCACCAACAGCAGCCACCGAGGTTGAGGCTACTGATAACCTCCTTGACCTCTGGGTGTTCCCCGAGCTTAGATCGCGCTTTGTCGCTCCCACCACTCTCCACCACGACGTTATTGAGATTGCCGACCTCCCGGGACTCTATCGCGTGTTTGAGCGGTGTTAAGATCTAGTTTGATTACGGAAAATACCACTTGATCACAAATACAGCTCGATCATGGACGATACAGCTCGATCACGGCAAACTGACATCACTGACATATTTCCCGATTCACCGGCATCTCCATTTACCCGGAGCCCCAACTCTTTGGGTCCCCCCAGCTTTTGCCCAACTGGGAAAGGCCCCTAATCGCGGTGATTTTGCACATGCTCGCTACCCATCTTTTTTTCTTCCTTCATATATAGCCAGGGTGCGAACACCCTCTCCCCCGCTTCCAAATCTGGGTAACTCGAGGTGACGCCATTTTCCTCTGCCATTGACTGCCCCTATCCTTGGTGAACGAAGCGGTCACTGATTGCCATGATTATCGAAGACGGCATCCACGACGGCACCATGCGGGCCCTCAACTTGGGGCTGTTCCCGCGCACCGTGGCGTCGCTGACGACGTTGGCGGCGCTGAACCAGCCGTTCGACCGCATCGTCTACTGCGATTACCACGTCCAGCGATTGATCCTGACCGAATTTAATGGCGACGAGTTGCCCGACGACAGCCACGTGCTGGCTGAGGCCAAGCAGACGTTGCTCGACTTGTTTGGCATCCTCGACACCGTGTCGCTGCTGACGATGGAGTACGAAGAACGGCTTTACTACGCGGTGGTGCGGGCTCATATGTGCTTCCTCGACGGCCGCATGGATGAAATGAAGCAGGTGCTCACTCTGATCACCGTGGTTCGCCAAGGGGCCGCGGTATCGACGCTGGCCCTGGTCCACCACGTCCAGTTCTTGCTGTACATGACGGTGCGCTACTACGTGTTGTTGGGGCTCACCAACTGGAAGTACTGGCTCGAATACCTCACGTCGTTTGTCGAGCTGTTCACCAAGTCCCAAGTGGCCGCCAACCACTGGCTTCGCAACTTGTACTTTGAACTCGGGCTGACTCTCGCCCTGAACGGTCAGCTTACCTGGGGCGATATCCTGGAACTTTCGTTTGCCAAAAACGATTTGAGCGTGGTCGGCTTCTGTCTGTATCTCATCTTACACACAAAGCTTAGTGACACTAAGTTCATCGAACAATTCATGACGTGGTTGGACCAAAGTCTCATCGCCAAGATCAATGACCCCCGCCATAAGTTCCCCGACGCCACCCAGCTGACACCAGAAATCGACTCGTTCGTCACCCAACTCTACGAGCTGGTGGAACACTTCCATCGCATCGCCCTGACGGCTCCGTTGCGCTCGCGCCAACGGTTGCTTAAACCGCTGACGCTGCACCAGTTCTTGTTGGCCCAACTTCTGCGTACTTACCAGCTGAAGCCGGTGACGGCGAACTTGATCTACACGTTGATTGCCTTGGAGGAAACTGACGAGGCATTGGCTGCCTTCGAAACGATGATTCTGTACCTTAAGTTGGACGAAGCTCACAGCCACGGCTACGTCGACGACGTGTTATCGGTGATCAACTTGTACCTGACGTGTATGCTCAAACTCAACCCCAAAAACGGTGCTCAGTTCTTGTACCTGGATAACGCCTCGGTGCTCGAACGGCTCAAACAGGCTGAACCCAAGTTGCAAGGATACCTTGATAACTTTTGCGAATACGCCGAAATCACCGTTAACGGCGATGACGACGACTTGGGGTTCTTGTACAAGAAATACAACCCCAACTTGGTGGGCCAAGAGCGGCTGACGTTGGTGGACACGGTGCTGCAAGGATACTTTGCCCTCGGTCAATTTGAAGACGTGGTGGCTACCAGACTCAGCCCCACCATCGACCAAATGGATAAGGCTCTGGAACACGCCCTCACCCAGTTCCGCCACGCCGTCATCATCAACACTACTGGCAACCCCCACTACCTTTATACCTACTCGCGCTGCCTTGCCACCATGGGTCGCCTCAAGCCGGCGCTCAAATTGTGCAAGTTCACCCTCAAAAAGTACCCGGAAACGTTCAAGACGTGGAACTTGATGGTGCTCATATTGTCGGCGTTTGAGACCAACCGCCACGGCCAAGGGGTGGTCACCACGCAAACGGAGCTGGAAAAGTTCATCGACAATGCACTCAACATCGCCTCGCTCTACAACCAAAAGAACCGCGGCCGGGTGTCGTTGGAAACCCGCTACGAAATCTTGCAACTTAAACTCACCCAATTGGCGGTGCTCGAACAAAACCACGGCGTCAACCACATCTTGGAACACATGACCGACTTGTTCGTGTTGTACCACGAGTTATTCGAAGCCAGTCCCCCGGCTCAGCTGGGCCAAGTGGTGCTGCTGGTCCACGATTCCACCTGGAGTCATCGTCCTAGTGTCATTGACCCGGTGAAAAAGACCGACGCCAACGCTGCCGAAATCACTCCCCACGCCAACGGCCACGTGGTCAAGATCAACGGCCACACCACCTCGTCGCGGCGCCACCTGCTTTCGCTTGACCGGTTCCGTCGTTCGTCAAAACACGCCAAACCGACGTCGGCGCCAGCTCCGGCTGCTCCCGAACTGGCAGCAGTATCTCGCCAAGCGCTGGTGAAGAAGCAACCGCCTCAACTGACCCAGCAACGTACGGAGACTGTCGAACGCAAGATCCTCCAGGAATTGTGGTTGTGGACGGCACGAGTGTACATGCGGGTGGGGCTTAATGACGAAGCCGAACAATGTCTTGTGGAAGCGGAACTGATCTACGAGCCTAACGTGCGTACCTACACCGCGTTGGGGTACTTAACCAGCGAACTGCGCAAGTTCTTGGCCCTTCAGGAGTTTGAGCGGCTGTTGGAGATCATGTCCACCACCGACTCGCCGTTGACCGACTATGGGCTTACTCTTTTGGGGCTTGCCAAGTTGTTCATCATTGACGACAAGCCGGAACTGCTGTTGTTCATTTCGGCTGATGATCGCAAGGCGGGCATCATCCGGCTCAAGGCGATGTTGGAGGAGTACGCGGCGACGTGGGGCTACGGCTACACCACCCCCGAAGTGTGGTACTTTTTGTCCAAGGTCTACGAAGTGGTCGACGACAAGGTGCTCCTTAAAAAGCTGTTGTGGCGGTGTGTCGAGCTCGAAGACCACCGTCCGGTGCGGGCATTCAACACCCTCGAAGGGTTCCGGACATTATAGAGAAACGGAGCGTGTATACATGTAGTTTTGGCTAGATTATAATGACATAAAAAGTATAGACACCTGGAGGTTATATATAGTCTGTTGGAGGTTGTTTACCATCCAAAGTGGCGACTGACCACGACAAACAAGCTCCCGCCAATGACCAAAAGTAACCCGATCTGGACCATGCGAACATACGACTTTTCTTCGTCAATGACTCGTTGCGTAGCCTTATCGGTGGGGGTGCGAGCGGCAATCACCACTTCGGTTTCCGTCGGTTCCCGAGGACCTCTGTTGGCGGGAGGAGGCGCCAGCGGGTACATCGATTCACAGAACTGTTCGATTTCACCACACTTGATGCCGATTTTGAGGTAGTTGGGGTCGTTGACGTCCAGCTTGTGGTTGATTTCGCGAATGTAGTGACGGAAGATCTTCACCACGCCAGGCATGGTTCTCAGCTCCAAGATCAACTGACAAGTAGTCCCCTTGCGGATCTTGACGTTCTTGTGGACAACGTCGGGGTTGTTGTACACCAACGCCAACGTCGCTACCGCCATCACTTGGGGAATGGCACAGAAGTTAAACGACGACGGGTCGTTGACTCGGGCAAGATACTCGAGCACGTGGCGGACGTGGCCAAGGGCATTGAGGACAAGATCATTGATACACCATAACGCCTGGTCATGGTATTGCGGGTCCTTCAATTGCGGCAACTTGTCGGCGTATTTCGACCAGATTTCCTTAGGCCAGAACGACCGGCCGTCGTCGAGGTCCTCGCGGTAATCACGAATGATGTTGGTCTTTTGCAAAAACAACCCCATCAGTTCGGCGCGGACGTAGCCTTCTTGGTTGAGCTTAGGGTCACAGAAGTCGGCTTGAGCCATCAACTGAGTTAAGCCTTCCCCGACCAAGCCGGCGACGTAGTGACAGTACAAGTCATAGTCTTTGACCGTTTGCACGCCATTGTGGTTGAAGTTATCGTCCAAGATGTAGTCGGCCATCCCGTTACCCATCTTGTGAGTAATATCCTTGATGATGTCCTGGTATTGCGGCTTAAGCTTGTGGTACTCGGTCAAGATGACGTCGAACTCTTCGAGCACGGCCCGGTCCTTTTCCTTACTGTCGTGGAACGTCCAATCGGTGGTATTGAGCTTTTCGTCAAACAGACGAAGCAAGGGAACCTTGATCTTAGCGTCGATGGTCATGTCGTCCTCGACGGTGTCCAATGCCCGCAACACAAGGTAGAACAACATCACGGCATCACGCAATTCGGGGTGGAGCTCCTTGATCACCGCCGCAAACGATCTCGACGTCAAGTTCAAGAGCTCGTAGCATCGTTGCAACAGCTGCGGCAGCGACTTGAGGTCCTGGTAGTGCACGGGCAAGCGGAACCAGAGAAGCTGCAATACCGAAAACGCCTCCGACGGATGCGTGAGCATCTCAACTAATTTTCCCATGGTGTGGAGGTGACGACGAGAGACAGGGGGGAGACGGTGGTCGTTTGTCGTATAGGGTCGGATCCGCTCACGTGCCGCTATCTGAAAAACGCGAAATCGATGAGGGGCTAAACGACGCGACCACGTGACCGGAGACTGATCGGATGAAGTGGTCTGGCATCATTATGAGTTGACATGGCGCCGTTTTAGATGAGACTAAAACGTAAATCTAGAAACTTAGATTTGAAGTACGGCACCGATCAAATTGCTAATGAGACGGTTGTTTTACAAGTGGTTTGAATGTGACAACCACGATATTTCTTTCTAAACGAGCACGGATGTAAATGTTTAACCGTAATTACACGATCTACAGGGAAACAATTGTTGGAGATAGCAATTGAAAAGCAAACGATTGCTACAGGTACTTGTCAATTGCCGCTTTTTGAAGCTCAATTTTCCGTGTTAACCATAGCAATAACCGAAATAATTGGCCGTTGTCTCTAGCTAGTTGAACCTAGCACCACAACGCGCCGCAATCTATAGTGAATCACTAATTAATATCACTTTGCAATTCCTGCATGAACACAATATCACTTTGCAATTCCTGTGTATAAAGCACAGCGACATACAAACTGATATACACAGTGATATAAGGTTTGATTATTAGAAACACATAACCAACAATCGGAAACATAACACAAGTACTCAATCATCACGTAGGAGTAACTTTTGTTAGCACACCTAGGGGCCAGATCCCATGGCTGACAATCTAGATCGATTTAACGGTGGTTTAAACTTTTGCGCATTCGCGAATCAGCGCGATTCGGCCAGATCGTGAGAGCCGTTCGATCAAACTGATAAAAAGTCGCCAATAATAGTAAGACCTCGCTAATTTGCGGCTGTACAATTAGGAGATCTTCACAAATCATTTACTCGTAGATCTAAGCGATTCTAAAGGTGTTAAACCACCCTACTTACAAACAATTGTATACGTTATCATATCATATAATACTTAGCGATGATCGCGTTATTCGACGTCAATCAAGATACCGTTCCGCTCCGCCCACGACTTACCCAGCAGGAACACTCCGTCGGGATCCATCCGTTGGCGTACCTTATTGTACTTGATCAAATTCTCGCCAAACCAGTCCTTCATCACAGGTTTAAACCCATCCATAGCGTAGAATTTCTCACCACCATACCCGAGCTGGGTGTTAAGCGAAGCATCGTTCTTATGGTCGCCCTCCAAGCCAATAAAGTTCTTGGCCCAGTGAGGCTTACCACCAGCATCAGCCATCACCGTTTCGAAGATCCGGAACCACTCGGTGGTTTCGACGTTGGTGAAGAAGGGACGGTACATGGTGGCGTTGATGAACAACGTAAGCTGGTCGTTGGTGATGGTGTCACTGTAGGGACGCAAGGGGGAGTTGTCCAAGTAGGGACGCAAGTTGTTCCCAGGGATGGGACCGGTACTAAGACGATCACGCTTAGCTAACCACAGTTGAGGCGGGTTAAGCGACGGCTTACCGTTTTCTTCGAACGGCTTATCGGTATAAGTGACGTTAGAGCAACGCACTTCGATGGGGGCATGGACGTAGAAATCACCTTGAGCGGCGGCCACTTGGATGGCAGCCTTAAGCTTGGTCAACACCTCCTTACCTTCGACCAACGGCGCCAGCCACTCGTTAACAAACTGGGAGAATAGACAGTCCATGTTAAGACCATCCACCGAGTGTTGTACAGCAACATCGCCGCGACCGATGGTCTCAACATTACCATACTGACGACCAAAGACAAACCGTTCGACATAGGGAGTAAACCACGGCGCTACGTGGACACTAAGCCAAAGCAACAGCTGGTAGAAGAACCGACCGGTCTTGGTGCCGTACCACGACGTCCGCGGCGCCGAAAGCGGGTCGTCCAGCTTCAGGGCTCGCCAGCACACACACTTATCGGTATAGGGGAACCACCACACCCGGATAAACTCCAGATCCAACCAGATGTGGTCCCACATGTCAAGAAGGGTATCGAACTTGATGATTTCTTGCTTAGACTTGATGGTGTACGAAGGACACGTCCGCAACGTCACGTAACAGATAATGCCAATTTTACCCAACGACAACAACGCTGCCCGGAAAATATCGGGGTTTTCCACCGAGCTACACTCGATGAGCTCCCCGGCACTGTTCATGATCGAGATACTCACCACTTGTTGCGACACAAGCCCGTGGTATTGGGTCAGACCATGGGTCCCGGTGGAGATGAGCCCCGCCACCAGCTGGTCGGAAATCAGTCCCAAGTTCTGGATGGCCAAGTGGTTTTCTTGAAGCAACTGGTTTAACTCGTAGACCCGACACCCGGCTTCCACCTTAAGGTCCACGAATTTCACTTCATCACCACTACCATCAGTTTTGGGACCGCGGACTTCGGTGGTCAGCACAAGCCGATTGAACTTATCCAAATTACACATCCACTCGTTGGTCATGGTCAAATCACTGGGAGAGTGGCCCGAGCCCACCGTCATGATGGTCTTGCCCTGGCGTCGAGCTTCATTGACCAATGTCCGGATCTGCTCAAGAGTCTCGGGTTGAAAGTAGGCTTGCGGCCGACACCGGTAGGTGCCAGCCCACGTCAGGTGGACCACCTTGGACGTGAGAAACGGTTGCAACGGTTCGGGGACAAGCATAACCGTTAGGGGTTCCGAAAAGCGATCGCGGAAAAATCGTGAGCAGATAAGGGGGGGAACGGCTCCGACGGTGGATGTCCGTCCGGCACCTTGTTCCTGCTTTAGCGGTTATTGGGAAGGAGACAATGACGTCATTAAAAGACTCACCAGTTCTTTGTCTCGGTAGTGGTCAATTACACTTGGGTTTAGTCGTACGATCGTTGCCACCCTGTGATGGCCATTTGACCGTTGGTGGTGTAATGTCACAGCCGTGTACACCACAATACCATGAGATTTTCCGAGAACAATATCATATATGTAAACATTGTGTTTCATGAGTATGAAATCCATTGACTGATTTACAATCACCACTTTCACCTAAATTTGTAGCTTTTACTGGGACTAATTGTGTGTCTTTTCCCATACAACCTTGATCCTAGGGGTTTTGTCGCGATACGCACCCGTGCTTGACTGACTAACCCATGACTGATTCCAAGCTGGTGATCCCCCTCGAGCTGAACCCCCAGATCTTCTCCGATTTGGCAGCCAAGCTCGGGTTATCGCCCGTGCTTCAGTTCCACGACGTCTACTCGCTCACCGACCCCGATTTGTTGGCGTTCTTGCCCCAACCCGTCTACGCCATCATCCTCCTTTTCCCCTTGACTGGAGGCTACGAAGACTACCGCCACCAACAGGACGCCGAGCTGTCAGGATACACCAATCCTGAAGACGTTCACTGGTACAAGCAAACCATTGGCAACGGCTGTGGTCTCTACGCGTTGCTCCATGCTCTTACCAACTTACCCCGCGACTTCATTACTGCCCACCTGAGCGTATCCCGGTTAATTGAGGCGACCAAGGATAAGCTGGTAGCAGAAACGGCTCGTCACGTCGAGGAGCTCGAGTCGCTGATTAAATTGGACGAAAACTACGGTACTCAGGGGCAAACCGAAGCTCCCGCGGCCGGGTCGCCAGTAGAACTCCATTTTATCACGTTCATTAAGGGTAGTGACGGTCACTTGTACGAGCTCGATGGCCGGAGGGCTGGTCCCGTCGACTTGGGCCCGTGTACTGCTGAAAATAACCATTTGTTGGCTGACGACAAGGTGGCACAGAAAGTGCAATTCTATATGGACAACACCGATGATGCCAACAAGAACAACTTTGCCATCATGGCGCTTGGTCCGTCGCTTGATTAGGTGGTAGTCACACGCGTTGTGTATTTTAATGAGATAATAACTCGCTTACGTGAATATATTGTCAGTTGTGGGAAGAAGATAAACCAGTACCCTTTTTGAAATTGTACTTACCCATGGTAATTCTGCCTCCCACGACAATCAGTCCTAAAATCGTTAGTAGTAAGTTAGTCGTCATCATTCTTCGTCATATCCCTGGCCCATAGTTGTGGATTAATCGACTTTGATTTGACTTTAATTTAGCCCTGATAATAACGATTAATGGTCTTGGTCACGGTCCTTAGTATAAGTTATCGCCCCAATGCTAATGATTGATGATTTCGATCATGGTCCTTGGTATAGGTCATCGCCTCAATGATAATGATGAATGTTCTCGGTCATAATCTTTAGCGTTAATCATCAATCACAATTACTTCTGGCCCTTGATATCCACCCGGGAAAACTTGGGACTACTGATGATCTGACGAAGCGGTTGCCGGGCGGCAGCACAATCAAAATCCGTCCCCGTAATATACTTGGAAACACCATTATCATCGTAGAATTGTCGAGTAATGGCAAACATTTGCTCAATTACCTCAACACTGAGCTTACGGTAAGCTACCGATACCATGGCCAACGCCCTCATTTGATGCTTGGGAGCTAATAATGTCCATACGGTTTTTCCCACTAAGGGAACTTGACACTGGTCGGCAGCCGCACGTAACTTCGTGAATTGCTTGAACAATTCGGTGTAGTTTTTTGTCAAAATGTACTCTTGGCACTCGAATAACGTTCGGCTAAGATCAAACACTCTACGCTGGTCATCGGTCGCTTCGTACTGGCGCGTGGTGGTGATGACTTCCATGTAGATCTTAGCCAATTCGGTTTGATTGGCCGTGATCATCATGTAGATGATCCGGTAAACAATAAACTCGGGTTCCGACCCGACAAACTCTTTCTTGCCGGACCGGCGCCGCTGTTGATGGTATAACACCTTCAATTGAGTCTGGCACTGGTTAAATTCGCCCAAATCGCCATTATCTAAGGATATACGGGCATTTTCTTCGTAGGTGCGGATGGTGAACATGTTCTTAATGTGTTGCACAGTTAAATCCTGGCGGATGGATTTGAACTGGCCAATGACGTAGGAGTAGTTGTTAGTGTCTCGGTACTTGTTCATCACAAATTCAAGTGATTTTTCAAGTACCTCTTGTGGCCGCACGTTGGCGGGGTCGGGAGCCAGAGTAAGCCGAAGATAGTTTTTTTCGAGGGCATTGGAATACCCCTTTACGGGACCATCAGTGGCATACACCACGGGAGCCACCGGAGTAACGGATTTAAATCGTTCTTGGCGGGCCCGTTTACGGTCAGCCGACTCAAAATCGTCGGTATCGTCAGAATCGGATACCATGGTTCGCTTAGAGGTGGTGGGTTTCGGCAGTGATTTTGCCACTAATTGGAGCTTGCCGCCGTCGAAATAGGGAAGCGTCTGTTTCTTCCAGTTTGTCAGAAAGACCAGATTGGTGAGGGTAGCCATTTGGAGAAGGGATTGCATTTGATAGTTGACCATTTGTTGGTCTGGTGGCGGAACAAGTTGTGCCCGTTGAAGGTTCTTTTCGACAAACTTTTGAAGATCGGGGGGGTATTCGGTCACTGGAGATGCTGACGGCGACTTCAGTTTGTTTTTGCTTCCCAATTTCCGGGGCTGGACTTCGTATTTTCCCGACATGGTTAAGTTGGGTAAATAAGGTATTAAGATCACTAGAAAGTTGGGGTTTTGGGGTCGCTAGTATGTTCACAAATCAGTGATTTGTGATTGGTTAAACAGTTGGATAGGCAAACGGTCTTTGAGATACACTTTTAGTATCAGATGACCTCGTCAAGAGAGGGTAAGCCGCAAACTTGTTAGGTTAAATGAAATGGATGGGACAAATTGGAGTATTCAATAGGGAACTATCCTTCAGTAATTTGTGAAGAAAGAACCTGTATATCACGGGTAAATTGCTGTCGGTTAGGGAAGCGATATCACGGTTGTCAGGATGATTGTAAGTGCAGCACGACAAATAATGACCATTATCGCACTAAAAACGGAGAGAGCATCCTGGGAGGCACGTGACACGGACCACTAACAAATAGTTATGAGGAGATATGAACCATCACCATAGTTCAACAAATATATTACGGAAAAATCTCAAACTACAATACAACTACAATGAAAAACTCCGACGCGATCCCCGGAGATGTTCATCCGTCCAAATAAGGTTATATCTCCGATACCGATGGCGCCACTTCTCGAACAATAGACTGGAAGGTCCGCGCCCCACGTAATTTTCCGAGAGATCGCGACTTGGACCCGATTTCGTCTGTGGCTGGGGGGAGAAATGAAATCGTCAATATTCAGCGATTCCAAGCCCAGGACCAAGCCCAAACGGCCGGTGCTGGTCCATGCCAATGGGGGAACCAAGAGGCTGCTGGCACCACCATCAACGGTGTCCACCACGCCGAAAAAGCTGTGGAATTTGGACGAATTGATCTCGGCGTACCAGGAGCTGGGAGAACTCCCACCGATTCTCTCGCCAACCTTACCCAAACGTGATGGTGACGACCTGCTATCGCTGCTTCCGTTGCTTCTGCCGACGCTCCCACCGATATTTACGGCGCTGCTGCCATCGAAGTCACCATCAAAAGTGTCGACGCCTCGCGAGACGAGTCCGGCCACCACCCGTAAGTATCGGGTGAAATGGATCAGTCAGATGGACGCGGCTCGGCCGCGGTTTTTGGTCCGAATAACCTTTGATCCTACCTACTATCGGGCCCGAATAAAGGCAGGTCTGGCTGCTAAGCTCAAATCGCCAGTAAAACTACAAGGGCTCGGCATTTCCCTGACGCCACCACAACAACAATCGTCCCCGTCTCCTGCTGAGGCGGAAGCAGTGGCAAAGAAGAACCACTGGGTGGGGCTAGCTCGCACGGCTAAGAGTCAGTGCTTGGACAAAGACGGCGACGACGTGCGGGCACTAGTTGCGGGCTTGGACGCGGTGCTTATGTATATTATTGCCTACGACATTGACGAGCGATTGAAGGATGCCGCCAATGTGTTGCCGCTGGAGAGACACTGGAAGGCATTGGATGGCGACATTCGGGCAATACTCCAACGCGTTGCCAAAGCTAACCCTCCCCACTCATCGCTTGCCGAGTTCTTCAACATCTTTACCAGTTTACTCCATACTTGTCGCGCCATGATTCAGTTGAGAATCCATTCCATTTTGCGCAAAGTGGCCACACTGTATAATACCAAGGGCGCTGGCCTCGAACAGAAAGTGATTGACTTACAATCGCAAGCGTTAACAGCTTACGATAACTTCTCCGAATACCTTGCCGCTTCCAAACCATCAGTGATCTACTCGTTGGTGCCGTCACGCCTTCCACAAACATTCCGCCGTAAACAAAGCAGCTTGGAAAAGGCACAACCTGAGTCACTGCTGGACCCCAAAAACCGCTTCCGTCCATCAAAAGCCCTCTACTACCTTCCTCTAGGACCATACCTGTCGTTGAGTGAGGCTGCGGGCTTATTGTTCTCAGCTACAAACGAATTCATTGAAATCTTCAACAAAAACTCCGGTAAGCGCATGGATTATACGTTGCACGCTAACTAATGACTGATGATGAGCAATGGGGTTGAGTTCAAGACAACCCTTGGTTGTATCCCGAGGAGCTTGTGATGAGAATGAAGTATTTCATAAAGCCAACTACAGCATGCGCAATGTACAACATCTTGTCGTTAAGGTGATCGAATATGAGCCAACTGAACGTTGTCTTGGTTCTTTTATGTATAGTCTTGTAATAACACCCACTAGAATGTTGCATATAGGTATATTAAACCATATAGTTGAGATCATGTGATACCCTTCGTTAAGCCGAAACTGTGACTGGTAACCGCTTCAACCGCATCTTTGGTTAGTTATCGATTCAACCGTATTTTTCATTGTCTTGACGTTCCCGTACCTTTTCTCCGCATCAACCCCACGGTAGCAGATGGATACGCTGACACGTCACATAGTATGAATTGTACCGTGTCTCCATCATATAATGTTCCACATGATGTTCTATGTAATTTCTAGAACCAGGGGAACATTATGATATAACTTTCGCCTCGTCCTTTTATGCCAGTAGCGACTAATTTACAGTATTGTTGATACTTATCTGGTAATGGTACCCAAGGTGCATATTCGCCGCGTCTTCGATGCAGTAGTCCGAAAAGGAATAAATGGGTGGGAAACGACCAAAATCGCGACTACACCAAAGAAAAACAAATGTAGAGGCAAAGTGCGAATAGCAGGATGGCACCAGAAGCGAATAGATTAATGTGTGTCAGCTCTTCCCTTCAGGTGTTTCATCCTCAATGACTTCTATGCATAGTTGCTATTCATAGCCTGCATGCCCCAAATGTATCCCAAACCTCCTTGCCCTTCTTATGACAGATTTCTCAAGATCTAGCCAAGCTACCCTAAAGGTGTGCTAACAAAAGATACTCACAAAAGTTCAAAGAATCACTGGACAAAAGGGCATTAGATGGCAATCAAACTACAATATTAGATTTCGAAGGGGAATAAAAAAGGACCCCTCGAAGGGTGTGATTCAACATTTTTTTTCACTGTAAATTTGTGATTTCCCCAAATGAGCAAAAATGGTCTTACGACCACACAATCCCATCAAACCGACCCCGCTGAATCGATTCCACATGGTTTCAGATTGCTACGAGAGCATCCTGAATCGGTAGAAAGCAGAGTTTGAAGAGATGACGAAAAGTGGTAGGACGTTGTCATTTTCAACGTTACCGTCTTCCCAACGTCACCATGAATTTGAGCGACATCACAAGTACCACTCTTCAAACGGTCGTCTCGTGGGTTGATAATTGGCCTGAAAAGTTATGGCCCAGCCTCAACTGAAGTCAAGCAATAGTAAATTACCACCAGCCGTGACCCCAACACTTGTGATTGTTTACAATGTGTTGTGATCAGTCACAACACTTCACAAATAAACTTTACTGGTCAAGAAATATGGCACAGAATCTGTGGGTGTACAAATTGTATCAAATATCAAAAGTGTTGTTGTAGTTTTCCGTCAATCCTTGGACCACAATACATCTTTAGTCCCCAAATAAAATCCACAGTAAGCCACATATCTAGACTACTAGATACAATGTAGAATCTAGTACCAGAAGTGTTTCTGTAAGGCTATTAGCGCATCAAACAGTTCTTTCGTTAGTTGTAGTATTGAGTATGAATTAATGACTTTCTCATAAAACCCATACAACTTAGTTGGTCCAACAACGTAATTAATATCAGAACCAGTTATTGTCAATGGATATACCACAACGAAACCTTCAAAACGTCTCATATGTCGCCCGTCAAGAAACGCGCCATTACGACCAAGACTCTATAAACCAAACATAAAATTCGTCACGAATGGTCCCTTGGCCCAGTTGGTTAAGGCGTGGTGCTAATAACGCCAAGATCAGCGGTTCGATCCCGCTAGGGACCATTTATTTTTGGTGGCAACGTTTTTACCACTGCGTGGCTCACGGCTGAGTCATCCACTCATCGGAGATCACTTTACACCCATAACTCAATCCCATGCCAGGTAAACGAAGCGGAAGAAAAGGCAACAGACGAGGCGGAGGTCGTGGAAGTCACAATGGCCGTGGTGGCCGAGGTGGAGAAGCTCTGCGAGGAGGACGGACCGGATCATCGAGGCCAAAAATCAGAAGACGATACTTTGGTGTTCAACGCATAACCGGTGTCCCTGATGATGTGCCGATGTTGATGGACTTATCGGAGCCCAAACCCAACACGTTTGCTTACTATGGTCGCCGTCAGGTTCAGAGTGATGTACAACTCAAGGGGTCTCTCCGTAACCGACCGATGGAGTTCGTCAAAGCTAAGGAGGTCTATGATCCCAATCGAGAATTGTTTCACAAGCTTGCGACTCCAGAAGAGTTGGAGATCGAGGTTATGGATATCAATAACCTTAGTATTGCCCCCACCCCAGAAGAACCTACTCCTCAAGAGCTCAGCGAAGATAATGATATCCCCAAACCCATCGATGTAATTGTCGTTGATGATGATGACGAAGAAGAAGACGACAATGAAGCAGAAGATGAGGTGGTGGAGCTAGAGGAGTTAGAGGATGACATTGAGAAAGAAATCATGGAAGAAGAAGAAGCTATGATGGAGATAGAGAAGATAGAGGATGAGATCGATGAAGAGATGTTACAACGAGAAGAACAAAAAGATGAAGAAGAGGATGAACAAGATGATGATAACGATGAAGAGGAAGAGGAAGAACAAGAAGTTGAGGTAGAAGCGGAAGAAGGTGATGAAGAAGATGATGAGGAGGCAGAAGATGAAGACGAGGAAGAAGAGGAAGACAATGACGACGATGACGACGACGACGAATTGGATATCCTCATAGATGATGAACCCGATACGGGTATCAGATCAGCATTACCCAAGAAATTCGCTTCAGCCACCAAATTTGGACCTAACATTGATTACAACCCCACTTTAACAATCGGTAAAGTCCAGCTTAATACCGCTTTTGATGATGATGGCAATTGTTACGTGGATACACGTCAATTGCAACGAGCCCAACGGTCTCGTGGGATGAAGCTTGATAAGCTTGACTTTGAAAGAATGGCCCAGACTCAATACAAGTTCGAAACGTCGTCGTCCGATGATGATGATAACGAAAGCATTGAGAGGTTCGCTGAAGAGATCATTGTCCAGGGAGAACCGAGATTACAAACGAAAACCACTCGTGCTTCTACTACTCCATCCAAAACTTCAGAGGCTATTCCTGAATATGGATTTTTACCTGAGGACTTTGACTTTGATGTGGGGCGAGTATCGATTGATAACGTCCGCTTTGGCATCTCCAACCTGTACCATGTTCGCAATCCTGATCTTTGTGGGGACGATTCCACCTACGCTTGGGTGGAAGAAGAAGAGCTTTATGAATACCTTGTTGCCAATGGGGTTAAGCCTCACCGTCTCGACGCGTTTATGAAGTATGTTTGTGGTGATCTTCTCTCTCAGGAGTATGAAGAGCAACCCAATTATAGTGATGTCTACATTCTGGAGACGCTGGAAGATGACGACGACGACGATGATGATGGCGACAGAGGACGCTATGATGGCTTTGAGTTCGATATTGAAGATGGCTTTGATGGTGATGGCGATAGTAATGATGAGGAGCAAGAAGGGGAAAACGTCGATATGCTCATGGCGTTAGCCAAAACCAAACTGTTCCGCGATCAAGACTTTGTCCCCATTGAGGGATCATCGAGAACTAGAGGCTCGGGTCGCAAGAAGCACCTTGATTTGGATGATTATGATATGGATGTTGAATTGATGGAGGATCTCCAAGAACAATACCGGGCTCGTCGGGAAGGGAAAAAGCGTCGCAAAGCCCAGAAGATCGCCGATGCCATTCTCAATCACGATATGCTCATCAAGTACCCGCTTTCGATGCATATTAAGGAAATCAAGAGTGAGTTTGAGGAGTTGCTTCGCGACGACGAGCGGGAAACGATGCTGTTCCCTCCCTTGGATCCCCATGGTAATAAGACCATCGTCAAGATGGCGGTGCTATATAACATGAAGTCGCTGCGGTGCGGTAAACCCCATCAGTTCGTCAAGGTGTCCAAGTGCAAGACCACCTATACCAACTATCCCAGCTATGACATCATCAAACGCGTGCTTAAGCAACGTCCCCGGTTCCCTCGTCGTGATGTTAGTGAGCCTCGGGCTCCCGGTAAGAAAGGTAAAGGCAAGGGAGAAGCGGCTGGTCCCGGACCCCATTTACGTGAAGGTGACATTGTGGGGGAAAAAGCTCCCGAAATTGGCCAGGAAAATATTGGTCGGCGTCTCTTGGAGAAGTTGGGGTGGAAGTATGGTGAAGGGTTAGGGATGAATAACCATGGCATCAACGAACCCGTGGTTGCCAGAGTGAAGAAGTCCAAATTAGGGTTAAAGACGCAATGAATGCGTCCTATAGTGAATAGTATTGCATTAGGGCATTATTTATACAGGTATATAGATACATTTTGAGTTCATTTGAATGCATTACCATTTATTATCATCATTTGGGTTCCTTGGGGCGAGCATCGTGGATGGCTCGTTGTTCCCGTTCTACGTCTCTGATGACGGCGGGAGGAGGATTGGGTAACCCGGGAAGCACGGGAGGAGGGGGAAGCATCGCCAGCGATGCTGGAAGTTGGGATCCTGGGGCGCCTCGATTGAGCCACTTGCCGGTGATCTCGTAGGGCATGTCGTTGGGGTTCCAGAGCCCCTGTTCCCGAGCCTTTTGCTCATAGTGCTGACAGTAGAGTTTGAGATGGGTTCTCCCTGTCAAGTGGTTCTTGCGGACACTGGGTTTGTCATGGGTGAGGTAGGTTCGACAGTAGTCACAGTAGTACTTGGGCATCGTGTGCGAACGACTCCCCACTTGGTGAGACGAGCACCTTATAAGAACAAGATAGAGATAGACTATGATTATATTGAAGTGGAAAACCATGGAATAATAATGATTGACACTTGAAAACCATCATAAAAATCAATTTAAACTAAATGGCTTCACTTTGTTTATATCAATCATCATTTAAGTTATGGGATCATTCCGCACTATGGACCATTAGTACAGTATATTATATGACAATGCTGGATGAATTCACCACCGTTACAAAACAAACAACAAGTAAATACCATACTCAAAACCCTAATAAATTCCCAGTGATTTCAGTCCCTAATTCACCACGAAAACCCGTACCTTGTCGACGTTGCCATCATTGTTATGGCCAGACGATTTTCGCACCACGCACCTCATCACCATCGTTGGCACCATGGTTTGGGAACTGGTGGTGTTTGGCGACTGCTACGCCCACATCAAGCACCGTGGCTACGTGCTGGCGGCGGACCTTGTCGCCACCAAGGGGGACTTGAAGCAATTGCTCACCACCCCGCTGCGGCTGGAGCAGAGCCGAGCCCAAGTGAACAAGGTGAATCAACAAGTGGATATCCACGGCATCCGGGTGACGTTGAACCAGGAATTCATCGATGTCATATCCAAAATGCTGGGAGAGTTGGATATGGACGAAGTGGAGACCGCCGCCCTCCTCATCGTGGCTCAGGACCAAGCCCAAGCTCGCGGCGTCCGCTTGCTGGAGGCAGGGTTCATGGTGTTCTACGAACGGTACCAATACATCTTGGAGATTGTCACCTTCCTCATTTCTCAAAAACAACTCGATCTTCTCGGCATGCTGGCGCTGGATATGTGGAAAACGGTTATTGCCAGTTTCACCAAGCTCTACTCGCTTATCTCGCTGCTTAATGCTGCCATTGACAAACAGAAAGTCACTCTGGACATTAACGACTTGGAGTTCATTCTGAGCGTGCGCTACTTGCGCCAGCGGCTCTGGCAGTGCCACGAAAAGCTCGCTACTCTCTCGTTTGTCCTCATCGACACCTACACCGACCTCGCCACCGAAGCCAACCTCAAACAGTTGGTGGCGTTCATCAAGAAAAACATTACCAATGACGATAGCGCCTTGATCCACTACGTGCCGGTGGTGCTTGCCATGGTCACTCGGTGTTTTGACCACGACGCCGCCGTCGCCGGAATCCACCGCTACATCGTCGATACCCTTAACGCCGACCACAAACGCACCGCCGATAATGACAATAACCTCGATTTGACCAAATCCCAACTTGCCGGATTTGAATTGGTGGCGTATACGGTGTTTTTGACCAAGTTTATCGGTTGGTGTAAACACCTGAGCCAACGCACCCAGAAATACAACTTCAAACAGGATATCTTACAGTACATTGAGTGGCTCATCAGTTACGGGGTCATGGAGGCATTTTTGAGCTTTGGCGCCGAAACGGCGGTGTCGTCGGAAGTAGGGGCTACTCCCGATACTGCCTACGACTTCCGGGCCCTCTTGCAACGACAATACCCTCGTCTTCGACCCGCCAAGTTTGAATACCCTGCTAGCGCCGAGCTCTTATCGGTGGCGAAGCAGCACCCCGCTGAGCTTGCCAATGTCCATTTGCTCGTGGATGTCGACTACTTGACGGTATCGCCGGAATTTGCTGACGATCTCGTCGTGGGGTTCTTCCACGATTTCTTTGTGTCGTTTGTTGGTAATGCTGCCATCGTGTTGACCAGTTTGCGGGATAATGAAGAAGATTTCTTATTGGCAAGCAAACAGGAAGCCGAGGACGAGACGGTAGCGCAAATGGCCGCTGCCCAGGCTGCGAGCGACGATTCCTCGGCTACGCCTCAATCAAAACAAAACCACGTTACTACCTATGACTTGGATACCATTGCCACCAAGCTGGAGCTCGAACGGTTCTACTTGGCGTTTACTTACGTGTACAATGGCCGGGCTCTGCTTGCGCAACGGCTTTGGGACGACGAAGTCCACACCGACTTGGCCGGGTTTGTCCTGTGGGGGCTCAACAATAACACGCTGCTGTTGATCAGCGCTACCTTTTGCATGCTCATGGGGTCGTTTGCCCTGGCTGGTCCTCAGGCCGCGGTGAGATTATGGGACATTTTGGCGGCTAACCCCGGTAACAAGACCAAAAAGGGTGATTATTCTCGCATCCTGATTGACCTGATCGTCGAGCTGCTTGAATACTACGCCACGGCTCTCTACGACTCGTTCGAAAGCGATGTCCACGAACAGTTGCGCTTGAAGCAAAAACGCCACGAAGCAATGTTCCTGCGTAACCAGGGTAACGACGGCGATAACCCTGCTCCCGTGGTTATTGAATACGCCGAAGATGCCGTGGTGTTTATCCTGGGGTTCGTGCTGCTCATTCTGCTGATAGTGGAACATTTGGGGAGCGACGACCACCCAAGAATGAAGGATATCCGCAAAGCGTCGTTCGACCGGTTCCTGCCGGTGGTCATTGAGTTCTTACACCTTGACAACGTGACGCTGACGCTAGCGCTGGCGTCATCGTCTCGCTCCACAGCTAACTCGCGCCAGATGGTACTCCCCCATCTTGTGGTGCTGCCGGAAAACAAGGTGGTGATCGGTAACTTAATGGTGGGGTTGTTGCGGACGTTTGCTCAAGGCGCTAGCGACTTGGCCATTGTCTATAGTGTGTGGGATATCATTGATCGGTGGATCTACCACTCGTTGGCTCCGCTGCTCAAGGCTGAACCCGAAGGTAATGGCATTAAGAAGCCCGGGCTCCCTACTCGCAACATCATGCTGATTCCCCAAGGGTTTGCTGCCACCATTGGTCTGTTTAGCCAGGCGATGACCTTCGTGGAAGCGTTAACGGTGTTATTGGCTCAAACCAAGTCCTACGATCATCGCCTTCAGTTACGCTACCCGGCCGACCTCGGGGCGGGTTATCGTCCCCATAACTACGTCGGGGTGTGGCCCTACCTTGAGTTTGTCGTCCACGAGCTCTTGGTGAAGCTGGCGGATATGGACGCTGCTGATGCCACCAAGTTGCGCCGCGGCATTGTCGAGTTGCTTGCGGCAGCGTTGTCGCTGGTCGACTGGCCGTTCCTTACGGAAACCGTGCCTCAGACCGTCACCAGCACCTTCCGGCTCGACGATATTGTGTCGGTGCTTGATTGGCCGACGTTCGTCAAGTCTCACCATGGCGTTGCTGCCATTGCTACCATGTTTAACGGCGATGCCTTTGGCGCCATGGCGCTGGTAGTAACTCAGGGTAAAGTGACGGGAGCGGTAGCGGTGTTGCGTCAATTACTTAACCTTCAACACCTGTTCCTCCACCATTTGGCACCGGTGTTGACGCTGACTCCCAAACACCCGCTGCTCAACATCTACTTCCCTCCGGGAGTGGGCACGACCTCGACTCTGTTTGACGAGATGCTCTTGTTCAACTTACCGTCAGTGGTGACGATTGCTCTTGACGTGGGCTCTGCTGATGCCGATGTTGCCGAAGCCGCGGTGGATATCCTTGCCCATATTGCTCAGCTGCCTCAGTTCCTCCAACAAGGACTGCTTGCCGTGACCTACCCTCCTTTACTCCACTCCAACCGATTGCTTACTACCTTTGTTAGTGTCGACGAGCTGGACCGTATTATTGCTCAGTTTATCGCTCAGTTTTGCGACGTTACTGGGGCTGTGGGTGGTTCTGGTAACGATAAGTTGCGGTTCAAGATCCTCAAGTTCTTGCTTAATGATTTGCGTCGGGTTAAGGGTCCGACGGTGGCACATTTCCTCCTTGGCTACACGTTTCACGGAGGTAATCCGCTGGCTCCCGTGGCTTCTCCGGGTGCTCCCAACACGTTACTCAAGTGTCTTGTGGAATATCTCCGGTTTAACGTGCAATTACTCGCTGAAGTCGACCTTGCTCGTCACAACGCTCGCGTGGTGGACCACCTGCCAGCTCAGTACGCGCTGATGTGTCTCGAGATTGTTGTTCGCTTAGCCCAAAGCCCCAAGTTTGGTCACCAGACGCTTGCCTACGTTCGTGCCATTGACTCGGAATTGTTGAACGTATTGGTAGCTGATCAATTGCGGGTGGACTCTACTACTCTGTGGAGTGGTCTCGTGTTCGATGGTAACATGGACTTGGACCATACCAACAGCTTTGTTACTGATGATCCCGCCGCAGCCGCGTTTGACCAGTTCATTGCCTTCCGTACGTGGGTAGTCAAGTTCTTTGCCCTTGAATACGCCGCGGCTCCTCTTGCCGTCATTAGAGAATACTACCTCGAATTGGCTCTCAATTACCATACTCAGTTCCTCAATGGGCTGCCCAAGGTGTTGGGATTCTTGGACATTTTGAACTTTGGCTTCACCAACTTCGATGCCTTTGCTCTCGAAAACTTAGCTTCCAGCTACCACTTGGGAGCTCTTCTGACGGAAATCGAGTATGACGAAATGGGGGTCATTGACATGCAAAAGGTCCGTGACCTTATTGAAGTGGAAAACCTTGCCAAGGCGCCTGCTGGTGCTGCTACGGCTACTCTGCCACTGTCAGCTCCCAAGACGACATCATTATTGCCTCCGGCGCTGGGATCGACGCTGCTGTCAAATCCAAGCAACTTGCTTGGATCGTCGCACCACTCGCTCATCGACCGCTACTCGCGGCCGTTTGCGGCGTCGTCGTCGCTCGATAAGTTTGTCGACGCTAGCCTGTCGTTAACGGTTCGCTCACCGTCGTCAATCGTTCCCGCAGTTAACGATCTGACCACTCCCGTACCCCCGACCCAGCAACAGTTATCGCTCGTGCCCCTCCTTCGGCGTGCCTACATCATGAGAACCACTCGTACCGTCCAACTAGAATGTTTGCGGGGCTGGTGTCGTCTCATTGATGCTCTCATTGAGGGTAACACCAACGATGCTGCCACGGGTCACGCTCGGGCTGATGCTGGCGAACTTATCTTGGAAGTATTCCAGGCGATTTTACCCAAGATCAACGATTACTTGGAGTCGGATGTGGTGTTTTCCGAGGAGCTCATCTCGCTTGCGGTGTTGTTGTTTGACAAATACGACCACTACGTGGTGTCGCTGACTGAAGGCGAATCGCAATCGTTAGCCGTGAGTCGGTTGATGCCGTTGTTCAAGAGTGGAGTGGTGGGTTTACTTAACTCCAACTCCACCCCGACGTTGCGGCTGGACTTGTACGTGTTGCTGACAAAGTTCTTACAAAAAGTGTGTGGGGTTCCCGAACTCGCTAAGGAAACGCAAAAGGTGGTGTCTGCTGTTGATAAACGGATGGTAGCCATCGTGGCTAACGATGCCATTTATCTGGAAGGTCCGCTGCGCATCACTCTGATTGTGTTGCTTGAAGCCTTGGTCCACTTGCTGCCAGCAGAAATTGTATCGGCATTAGTGCAAAACAACCTGCTTAAGTTGTTGGTGATGCTGATTAAGCGTACCGACGATATGATTGAATTGTGTCGCCAAGGTAAAGGTGGAGTGCTGATCCAAACCCTTGTGGTTGAGCTTGTGGCATTCAAGGCTACCATATACTTGCTCGTGAGAGTGGCCCAACACAAGCACGGAGCGCTTTGCCTCATTCAGCTGGAGTTGTACCTGGTGTTGATGAAGCTGCACTGGCTTCAAATTGACCCTGATCTTGGGGTGGGACTTGTCATCGAAAAGCAACCCGATCATGACGATGTTCGTCTCCAGCTTGTTCTCGATACTCCCGTAGGACTTGCTGACCTTGTTGGTCGGGGTAAGAACCCGAAAGCGGTGATAGCACCTCAGCAATTGCTGTTCCTCGAGTTCTTGGTGCCATTGTTCCAATTGATCGCTACGGTGAACGTGCTGAGTGGTCCCAACTATAAGCCTAGCATCAACCTGACTCGCGACCTTTTGAAGCAATGCCGTCCCCTTGTGGTGGGAGTGATGAAACGCCAACTCATCTTGGAAGATGACGGCAAACTGGTGCCGGAGTTGGACGAATTAGCCAAGATCTTTACGTTGTTGGATTCGCTCACCCACCCCCAAAAGTAATGTCAATTGTATAATAGAAATAAAGAGAGAATTGAAATATTTGTAGTTACATTTTGATCTGGTCGTTATTGGTGTTGGTGTACACTTTACCTGGTTAAGGTTTGTTTGACTCCCGCAACCTTAATTTTGCTATTGTTGACGAGTAAGCCTCGCCGTTGATGGAATAGATCTTGATCATTTATCGTTTCTTTTCAAGCATCTTGATTTGAAGGTAAGACACTTACTAGGGCTACGTATGTACTTAGCAAGTGATGGGCTGTACAATTTCATTGATCATGATGATGGTTGTAGAAACACGTCATTAATAATAGAACATAATCTGGAGTGTCTAAGTTGATAGGGTTTTTGAAAGTAAATCTTTGGCGTATGGTGATTATTTGAAATGTCATAGGCTAATGGTACATACCATTATAGAATCTCAAAGTCACAGAGTGGGCTAGCGGTTTCCATGGCATGCTGGTGCTCATGCGTAATGAAATTTTTGCATTGGACTTAGCAATGCTTATACGAAAAGCATACCATTGTTAAAGTATAGTTACCTAGCATGAAAAGGGCCATTGTTAAATCTCATTCGATCCAGTTGGATTTCACCCTAATACAAAACAACCAACCAATTAAGTCAGTCTAAATCCCAACCATGAATTGAATCACCTAAACTTATCCTTACCCACTTTTTAATTGTTGCAAGCCTCAATTTACCATGAATTAGCCTACCACCAATAGAGCAACTCAATAATGATAACGCGAACGGACAGGAGATGACGCGCATAGAAATTACCGAGTAGGTTAAATTACCCACAGCCAAAAATTCATCAGCTTCGCGTATTGAAAGGAGTGGGTTTCTCTGGCTCGACCTGCCCTTCATCACGGTGGTCAATTTCAGTAATCGACGTTTTGGAAATGGTGGGTAACGACCTTCCCGCAGAGGAGGCGGCGTTAGCCATGTGGCAGTTGCTGGGGTACTATCGTCAGCTGTATTTACCAATGCAGCACCGCGGGTTAAATCCGATACGGGTATCTTTTATGAGTAAATCACGCACTCTCAGCAGACTCAACGTCGGTCATTGAGATCTTCTCGACACTTTGTCTCTTTGACAGACTGTATGAGTTAATAATGATATCAGATGAAAAGTCCGTCAAACCGTTACTTTCTTTTCGTTAAGCTACCGAGGGGTGTTCGCACCCCCACCACCCCCTGGAGGGTGGCCCCGTGCACCAAAAGTGAATTGACGCGTTTCGCGCCTTGCAGGCCGCCTACGTGGCCGTGCAGATATTATTTGGACGATACGACGAGATGGTCGGGGTCGAATATATGTAGCGAAAAATCAGCGCCGTAGCTTCTGCCATTGTTGCGGTTTCCCTGGCTCGTGGTGTTTCCCTTTGAATTGTGCAAAAGACCAACCCCAACTTTCTTCCATCCTTATTCGAGGGAACCCATCCCCTTTACCCGTGTGAGTGTTATATATCCCCCATCGTCCTGAATCTCCCGTTCCTTTCCATCTCTCTTTTACCAGTGACGATATGATGATGACCACCACCACCACCACCACCATCTTCCTTATGGCGGCTGCAGTGATGGCAGCCCCAGTTGAGCCAGAGATCCCCAATACCAGTGATAATCCGTTTGTCAAACATTGGCACCTGCCGCTGGGTACGGTATTCATTATCGTTGGAGCCATCTTGGGAGCCATCATCGTTGCCGTGGTTACCTACCACCTCGCTACGTGTATCTACTATAACCGCAAGGCTCGCCACGAGCACGAGACGTTTGCTGGTCATTTTACTGACCTGGACCAATCGTCAGCCGACCTTTCTCTGGACGGCTATGCTGCTAGTCTGGCAGGACGACTGTACCGTGATCTGATGCTCAAACGAGGCCTGATGTATGTGAGTCCGACTCTTTCCCTTAAACTTAAGGGACTGGAGTCGATGATTGATTTGACGGGACTGACCATCATTGAATCCACCACCAACAATACCGGCCTGAATGTCGACCAGCTGACCGTAGGAGGCTATACTCCTACTCTCAATCGACTGATGCCCGATATCGCTGCCAGCAACTTTGGCTCGCAAAGTGATACTACTGGTAATGGTCGTCCCGCTCTGTTGTTCAGTGTCAACCACATGGCTTACCAAGGAGAGGTGCTGGCGCTCTACGGAAGCCAGTACTTTAACAACATGCTTAAACCCGGTCGTCGTGACTCGGGCAACGCTCTCCAGCGACTTAGTGGAGACTGGCTGATGGTGGAACCAGCTAAACCTAGCGATAGCTCGCTGCTGCAACGAACCACCCAAAGCCGACGCCACAGTCAAGTGTTGGAAGATCTATTAGCGGGCAATACCACCCACTCACGACCGCCGTCGGTGGTGTTGGATGACCTTTTGACTCGCATGGCTGATGGCGATGATGACTCCCGATAACCGTCATCGTTACGTCTTCCACTTATTCCCTATATTATTCCCCTCATTTTGCATTCTCCGTGGTTACCACTGGAGCTTACGCCCTAATAGTTTACGATCTCTGCATTCATCACCGCCGCATCGTGTAGACGCTGGTGGACCCTGCTCATCCCTTGGGGCGACGTTAATGTGCTTGAAAGAGCCTTGCCTTGCAGGGTGTATATCTATTTACCTTCGTTCGCAGCCATACGCGTCATCACCAAGCGCGTGTCACATTTGCCGCTGCGCGCGCGGGCAATTTCACCCGTGGTGTCACCTGACAGGGGTAGATTTGGCCCAATATGGACTAAAGCAGCCCCAAGGGAATAATCGGGCGATTGAGATAAATGGTGGACATTAACAAGCCAATGGTAATAGGAATGTTACCGGTTGAGCTCCTGAAGGTGTCAAGGGTTTTCTTTTGAGTTTTAAAGCTTTCCTGAGCTTTTTTGAAGTGTCTCAAGAGACCTATGAAGTCATTATGGAGACAACTTACGAAAGTGTCTAAATATTTACCTCCAAAATGCCCATGCCCCCTTAAATTCGACTAATAAAAGCCAAAACCGTCCCTTCAGCCACGTTTTTTATCACTAATTACTGGCGTTTATTGGGCTTGGCTTCCCACCATGATTAGCCTCTCGCTCGCTCATTAACTCCCGTGAAAAAAAAAAGGAATATGCCATGGCCTAGATGCGAACTCGTGGTCTAATGCAAAGAACGCTGTCGTCGAACGAATAAATTGCCCCATACCCCACACTTTGACCCCTGAGAGTCACCCCGGATTTCTCACATCACCTCCAACCACCACCATCAACTTACCACACCCTTATTTCCCACAATTTTCTTTGTGATTTATTCAACTCCGATTCGGTGACGTATTCTCCGATATTGCTCGGACCACGTGATCCAGCCCAATCGCCGGTCTCTGACTCAATTTAACCTACCAAGTCGCGGCAAACTTTCCTTCACCTCCACTCAACCGAAGAAATATGTTTGCCGCCAGAACCCTCTTGACGAGACAGCTCCGAACCAGTGCCCGTGTGCTTACCAAGGGCGACAAGTCCACCATTGACCTGTTCCGGCTCCCGTCGCAAACGTCGATCAACGACTGGGAGTTCCGCTACGACTTCATGCCCAAGGTCGCCACCCCGAAGACGCCGGCGGTGTCCGAAGAGGCCGTGTTGACGCAAATTGCCGAAGACAAGGTCAAGCAAGTGGAACGGGAGTTGTTCCACCAGGAAGCCAACCAGTCGACGGTGTCGGAAGGCTCCCACGCTAAGGTGTTGCACGGAGGCGAACATGTCGAGCAAACCCCCATTGACGACATTGCTGGCGAACCGTCGACTCCCGTCGATGTGTCTCGAGCTCAACCGACCGATCTGTCGTCGACTAAGCCTGTCAACCAGGAGAAATACGTCCATGCTCTGACTAACCCCGACTTGAACAAGCCGGAAGTGGTTAACTTGGGTGCTGACAACGAAGTCGACCACAAGACTCAACCGATTGGTCAAACCAAGGTGGTGGACGACGTCGAACACGACGACATGAAGAATTCGGGCCAGGAACAACCCAACCAATCGGGGGGCAGCTCGATCCCCGTCGGGGTGATTGCCGGCGTGGTTGTGGGTGGCGCTGGCTATTACTTCTTTGCTCAACTGCAGCAGAAGCCGTTGCAACTGAAGCAGTGATTTCATAGACTTGTTACGGCTGATAACGAATAACCATTATAAATATACACTAAATTAGGATAGTAACCATAAATGATAACCATTACGATAAATGTCAACCAGACGATAACTTCGAAATTGTTACTACATTGAACTTAAATTCGAGTACATTATATGCTATTTACATGCGATCACGTGTGGATTTTTTACTTAGGCAGCGTAGTGTCTGGCAGCGTCTTGACAAGCCTTCAACTGTTGCAAGTAGTAGTCACACACTTGCATGTTGCCGTCGTTGTCTTCGAGACACTTGGTGAACATTCTCGCGTCGTTGTCACAGGCTCTCGATTGCATGTTTTGTTGTTGTTGTTGAGCCACGGGAGCCACTTGTTGTTCCACGGGTTGAGCAGGCGCCGACGAGCCACCACCGAACATACCGGTGATACCGGCACCCAAGGTGTGACCAATGGTCGAACCGACGGCAACACCAGCGGCAGTCAGGGCCATTTGACCAAACAAACCGGGGCCTTGCGAAGGAGCAGCGGCAGCGGGAGGGTGAGCCGCTGGGTAAGTGGGAGGAGCGGCAGCGTGGGTAGGAGGGTACGACGCAGTGTGGGCCGATCTCGACTGGGTTCTGCTGGGAGCAGGAGCCGATCTTCTTTGTCTGGGCATGGTATTAATGGGTGTCTTTGGTAAAGATGGAGGTGAATGATGAGAATTTCGCACGTGTTTATATATTTTGGCTGTGTGCAGGATGAATGATTCGTCCGAGGCGAGACCCGTTCTACCACCTTCGAAGAGAGGCCATGGTACTCGGGAGTTAGGGCGCAGCCTGGGCATTATAATGGGTCATGGGGTAGAAGCATCATGCCAAGCATATTAATGGTCCAATATGCCGGGGTTGTTTAGTCTCGACGTGATTCCATCTTCTACGTGATGTCTTTGAATCTTCCATCGTCGTATTTCGCTGACGTAACCGTAGGCGCAGCGCTGAGTAATTTGCCACTTTGAATAAAAAATCGAGTACGCTGTCTCCATAATGGGGAAGTTAAATTTGTCGCAGCAGCATTAGTACAGCAATAACGTGGCTGACAGTAGCGGCCGCGATGATTGGCTTAGCCTAAAAAGAAAACCACCACCGCTATCGCCGAAAAGTGTCGGACCACTAAACCAGTATCAAACTCCAAACCAAATCCCGAAGGCTGTTTGTGTTCTACGGAAGCATATCCTCCGAACATTTCTTCTTTACAATTGGCGTTGCCGATGTCTCCGTAAGTTTACATCCCCTACGTCAACCCTTCCCCAAAGTAGTTTCCTCCTGCACACACCGACACCTATCTCCACACTATCAAAAAGTCGCCGCCAACACTATACTATCACCTCCAGCATTTCCCACCCGATAACCATGACAGCTACACACCAAGCCAACCTGAATCCTCCGTCGCTAGTGGGGTCGCTGGTGCGGCTGGTCGACGATATCGCCACTGCGGGTCCGTCGGCCGGCGCCGGCGCCGGCGCCGGCCACCAGCGTCCTCGCCTGAAGCCGCCGGCCAAGGGTGGCGCCGCCGAGCCCCGAGGGGCGCTGATTGACGAATTGGCTCGTGAAGGAGCGTTGATGGGCGACGACGAGTACCAGTTCCTTGATCCCCAAGGGGAAGTGGTGGCGCCGTCGCAAGCGCCGGTCCACGACGACGATATCGACCAACGGGTGGCGCAATTGGCCATTAATCTCCATAAGAACCGGGACCTGCTGGCGCCCGAGCGCGAGCTGGCGCCGGTAGCTGGAGCGCCCCAACCGAAAGCGGCGACGGAAAACAACACCTATCTGACCCCCGATCTCAGTCAGTACCAGCTCGACCACCAGATTGTTGACCACTCGTCGTTTGTGTCGCTGGTGGAGTCGCCCCACCATCCCCAGAAGCTTCCTGGCTACGTGGACCACACGTCGCTGACGTCGTCGCCGGCGCCGAGGGCGCGACGGGGGTTGCTGCTGCTGCTGGTGCCGCTAGCGCCGCTGGCGCTGGCGCCGCCGCAAGTCAACGTCACCAGCGCTGGCGACGGTCTCCACACACCTTACTGGCACACTGATCGCGACTCGCTGCGCAGCCGGGCGCGGGAGTCGCTGAAGGGGCGCCTGCCGCTGCAACTGAAGCTTACCGGGCGGCGTCATTTGGCCCGGGGCGACAACTACAAGACCGTCCACGACGAGTCGCCGTTGGGCTACGAAATGCCCGGTAATTTGGAGCCGCCGTCCGAGGATGGCGACGACGACAATGGTGACGACGACGATAGAGTTACTCGCCACGGTAAGCGCACCATGCTGGAGAAGCTCGCCATCGCCGAGCGCGCGGCGCTGCCGCCGGCGGCCGGGCACGGGCTGCGCGACCCGTCGTTGGTGACGCTGGGCGACTACACCAACTTCAACGTCGACCTGCCCCACGCCTACGACGACCGGCTGAAGCTTAGCGCCCAGCAGAAGCTAGCGCTGGCGGCGTACTTGCGGCTGATCTCGCGGCTGCGGTCGCGCCCAGCAGCGCGGCGCGATATCGCCAAGGACGAAGCCGACCCTAGCGAGCTTGTGCGCGAAGGAGCCTTGGTTAACGACGACCCTTATGGAGCTCACTTGGACATCCAGGAAGAGGCCTAAACAGGCCTAAGCATATAGACGTGCACGTAGCGTAGTAAAACACAGGCTGCGGATATTATGGTTGTGACCACCGCGTCACCGCTCGTATGTGTCAGGGGGAATCAGGAAATAGTGGATAGTGACGTTATCGTCTGCAGCGCTCGTCTCTAGCTGACATTGCCGAGCGCTGGCGCTATATTTGAGCGCTAATCAACATAGTCGAACGCTCACGCTCCTCACTACCGTTTTGGGGCGCCTGATTACAAGCGCCTTTAGCGCCTTTAGCGCCTCGGGCGTCCCCCTCTCGGCTATCTCAATAGTCTATTAACCATCTACGATTCAACTTTATCACGTTCAAGACAGTAAACGTTTCGATACACTCATAAACGTCTCGACACACTCATGTCTGACTAAAACAGGCATTAGCGTCGTATCGCCTAGCCGATGCACCTTACTCGGAGTGTCGTCAATGTCGCTTTACCGACGACAGAGCGCGCCCCACACAAATCGGTTGCCGACGCCAAATGGTATGTCAGCCCACCTCCCCGGCCACGGTCCCGGCTCGCGTATATACCAAAACAATGCCCCGTGACTCTGCTACCATTCCCCAGTGGTTTAATCCTTAGAAATTGGCAACCATGACCCCAGCGTCGCTAAATAGACCCCAGCGCCCGCGAGCGCTCAAGGCGTGGTGGACAGCGTTGTTCGGCCCGCGCCTAGGCGCCCTTAGCGCCAACTCTCGTGCCACTGATCCACCACCAGCCATGAGCGACCACGAGCCGACCCTGCCATCATTGCCGCCACCAGCGCTGCCACCAGCCAAGGACAAGGCCAAGAAGAAGAAGAAGAAGAAGCTGAAGAAGAATAAGGATGTTCCCAAAGACGTTAAAGGCAGCGACGACGGCCTGGGGCTCGACTCCCTTATGGCCGAGCTCAAGTTGGAGCTGGAAGACATTGACGGCCTTGACGACATCACTGCTGCCTTGGACGACTTGGGCCAGCTGGTGGGAGTGGCTAAGCCCAAGCTGAAGAAGAAGAAGAAGAAACTGAAGCTGCCGCTGCCGCTGGCGCTGACCGAGGTTGGGGTTGATACTACGACGTCGTTGCCATCGCTGGAGGACCCTGATCCTACCGTATCCATCAATCTGAATGTGTCGACTACGGCTAATACTACCACCGATGACATGGCAACTGCCCAAGACGTTTTGGCTGATGTTAGTGTTGATAAATTGGTGGATACGTCATCTTCTGATGTTAAGGAGAATAAGCAACAAAGTGAGACTAAACCGACCGAAACTGACTCCAAACCTACTCCCGTATCATCATCAACTAATACTACGGGAGCTGGAGCTACTCTGGGCTCGTCAGCAGCCACCAAGTTTGACCTGGACTTGTTCTCCGTTGAATCAGATGCTACCGCTGCCACGACGGAATCGGCGTTGGAAAAGATCGCTCGTGAGGAAAAGGAACTTGCCGAATCCACCTACGATGAGCTGGTGAAGGATGCTGAACTCATCACTGGCTCGACTGACCCCGTAGTGTCGCTGAACACTTCTGAAGAAGCTCCCGACTCTCGCCGCGAATTCCAACGCCAGGTAGCGGTGGACGACTATAAGGAAGCCAAGTATGAAGCCGACCAATTGTTGGGTCACTCGTCCGGTGACGATAAGCTGGCAACGGACTCTACCACTCCGAAAGCCACCACCACCACTATTACTGATAAGGATGATATCCCCATTACTGATAAGGCTTCCAACCCCGAACCAACGTCAACCACCACCAAGGAAATCACTCTGGAGGTAAAGGAAGGCGCCCAACCGACCGAGGTCTCGGATATCGTCGATGGTTCGGAACGTTCGGCTCAGGGGGAACCGTCGTCATCCACAACTGACCACAAGCCCGTTGCATCAGATATGGCCACTCCGTCGTCGACAGGGAATGACAAGGATGTAAAGCCTCAATCGGACGCCAAGCCTAAGCTGGCAACCCCGTCCAAGCCTAAGCTGAAGAAGTCTAAGGCTACTACCGATACTACCACCCCAGCTTCGGCTAAGGACCAAGCAGTGCTTGAACTTGGGGAAAACCTCCATTACTACAAGGACTACGAACACCATTTAAGTGAAATTGACTCGCTCAAGTCCCTTCGCATCGATACTACAGCTGTCAACGCTTACCTTTCCGCTGCCAATAAGGAAAAGCAAACAACCCTGACTAAAGGTGACGACCTAGAAGCTGAAGCCCCCCAATCTGAAGTTGTTGAATCTAAAGCGGATGTTCTTGATTCTGATGATACTAAACCTGAGGAAACTGAAGAACCTATCGTCGATAATGTTAAATCCAAGGACGTTGTGGTTGACGATGCTCAACTTGAGGAACCTGAGGAACCTGTTACCAAACCCAAAGAAACTGAGGATGTTCTGACACCTCAGGAACCACTGGAAGACACTGTTGAAGGCTTGAACTTATCAAACAAGTCCGTCGAAGGCGAAGCCACCCAATCCAAATCGGTAGCGGCAGCGGCCGACACCAGTCTCGACATCGATGATCTCATTAATGAACTTCAAGGCGAAGACGTTGACGCTCTTCTTCGAGAGCTCGATGCTGACGAAAAGTCGACTCAAGCTCGCTCCATTCTCAAACCGCTGGGAACGGCTGCCGCTGGTGGTGCTGCCACCACGGCTAAGCAACCAGCTAAAGATGACGATGATCTTGACTTTGAAGTATCGCAAGACGAGATCCGCAAGCACTTGGCGTCGTTGCCCATCTATCTCTACACGTCGTTGGCTGGAGGGATGCAAATTGTTCCTCGTACCAATCGATTAGCGTTGATCTTACAAGCTAATGACATCAAATTTGAGTATAAGGATCTCGGTACCGATGCCGAAGCCAAGAAGATCTGGAAACGGTACGCTAATGGTCCCAACGGCATGCGGACAATCCCCGGGGTGGTTCGTGGCGATGAGGTCATTGGTGACTGGAAGGAGATTGACGACGCCAACGAAGAGTACAAGGTGAGAGAGTTGATCTACGAGACATTATAACCCGCTCAAACACATGGACATACAAATGAACACACAAACTCTGACTATATCTGACTTTGGAAGTTGAAATGAATCACGTGGTAAGATGGTTCGCCCAAGATTCAAAGGTAGATGTCCCCATAATAGGTGATGTAGCTTGAGATACGAGAGCTACGAGTTTGAGCGGTCAAGCTTGATTGCAACTTCTCGTTAAAAATACGACCTTTTTTGATCTTTAAGTATCGTAATTCTAATGGGCACTATTGCTGGAGCCATGAGAATATAATCGTCCATTGTTGGACTCGTCATTCACTTCATTGACATGCTAATCGATTGGTTAGTTCAGTATAAATGCTAGTAAGCCATATGTCGATTATTGAAAAATTTTACACCAAAAAAATCGCCACAAATAGACTTTTCGGTGTCTACCGGTAATGTAGTCCCTAATTCATAACAAAAAATTTTTCATGATTTTTTTTGATGTTTGACATCGACGGCTGGGGTTTGGGGTTTTCTCGGATCATCGCGCCTAACCGTGGATGAATGTACCTCAAATAATTGACGAAAAATGCACCATTGAAGGCGGTAAATGGAAAAATGAAACAACCCTTGCATTCAAGTCGTCTCTATTTTTATAGCTATTGCCTAATAAGCCTCAATTTCGAAACTTTTTGGAACCAGATTTCATGCGATCTGCCGTTTTTTGAGTCCTCGATTTTGCGATTTACTCAGTCCGGTTATGGGTTTCCGGAAAACAAAGCCATCTAGCAAGAAGCCGGCAGTTTGCTCTATAAAACCCAAGTATCGCTTTTCTGCTTTTATCGATATCGAGCTCGCTGTTGCACAGAATGCGTGTTTTTGGTGCGACCAACCCCTAGGCCGAATGGTCCAAAATCGACAAAATCGACAAGTTCCGTCAAATTCCGTCAAACTTTGTCTAGGTAAAAAGGCCACCTGTTAAAACATAGTAAGCCATCTCAAAGTCGCTACTGACCAGCGTAAACCGTACTTTTCTCACCATTACATGTGTCAATAGTGAAAGACGAGAACACTACTTAGACTAGCCATTGTGTCGATAGTTGCTTCCATTTTACTCCCAAATGTTACAGAAACGCTAGAAGATGCAATTAAAGCGTAATTTCTATTCACTATTGGCAATATCTCCAATTGTTTTGTAGACTGCTCTCAAAGGCAGGACTTGACTCATGGATTTCAACGTCTCACCACCTTACGTACCAATCTACGTTTACGTTCTCGTTCTGTCGTGTTGATATGGTATATCATTCGCTCAGGGTACTATTTACAGGTAACTCACTTGACTTCATCGACCTCGATATCGTTGGCCTCAAGTTGATGAATCATGTCCTCAGGCCCTTCTCGGACTCATACCAAGTAAAACAATCGTTTACACCAAACCTCGAATATGGAACTAGTCAACAGAAGATACATATTAGAGGCTATACTCATATGAGTACCACACTGTTGAGTTGAACAGATGTTGATGGAGATGAGATAGAGATAAGCTGAAAGCTTGCGATACCAACCGACAAATGTGGCGACATGAACTGTTTGTAGTCCCTTTACTCAAAGCAACTTTCTGTGTAAAGAGTAGGTCTCTTTCAGAGGCGGCGTCAACCGCTCGTTGAGCATAACACCGATGTTCAACTGTAATCGAGCCCGGTCAAAAAGCCAAGCTTCACCAAAAGCCGGCGCACTTCGTCGCGGTCCTTATTCTTCGCTGGCCGCAACACTCGGAAGTAGTTGGCGACAGAGTCGTTGCCAAAGTCGCGGGCAGCACCAAAGCCCGAGTATCCCAAAAAGTAAGCCGCATGATGGCATCGCAAGTGTACGATATCCCAGGTGGAATACTTGCTGACGTCCTCCATTCGACTCCACCCCCAAAAGCGGTACGCAAGTGTACTGAAGTTGACACCAAAGTCTTTCAGGATCCGATCTTACACGTTGGGTCGTACGTCAAACATGTGTATCGATGATAGTATAGTTATTGCAACATCTTCCTATACATTCTGATTGCAAGATCTTTCTGATTCGTTGCCTAGCGATGTCCACACCGTCAACCCAAAAGGCATTCTTCAATTGATCCCAAGCCAACGATTTGCTTAAACAAATTGCTCCACAAAATATAGCAAAGCGTCCGCCACCTCCAACTATGTTGACATCCGGGTTAGGGCTCTCGACATGTTGTGTTTATCTCCATGGATAGCCAAAGGACATCACCAACACTTCCCGAGACTTCAAGTACTGGATCTCACCTCTGAAACCATTGGAGAATGATATAGAGTCAAAGCCTTCGAGTTAACATAGTTGAGAGGCACTCAGTGAAGTTTCACATGAAAACTCTCTGTAACTCGAATGAGCAGGTGCTCTTAATTGTCCATGGCAAAAATGCTCTCGTGGAGGACATACCCAGTTGCACAACCACGGAAAGAATGCATGTGAACCTAAACCTTGCTCATCCGGTTTTGACTTGTTGATAGGGACTTGGAGTTGGGATGGATATCTTGTATTGACTCATTGAGCAATCGAGCTAAGTGGGGGGTCACCGGACAATGAATCGAAGTCATTGCGTCCCAGTTAGCGAGGATGGTTGTTGGAAGTGTTCCAGCGAAGCATTCATCCACAGTGTAGTCCATGATTGTATGTTATATCAACTCATCTCTGAGACAACCACACACACACATATACCACCCACGTTGAGACACGCCCACACTGAACCGCATCCACCTGAAACCAAAGCACACAAACAATCCACCGACACCGGTTTCACATCACGTACTCATCAGTTTCATCCAAAACATTCGCTAACTCCACGGGTTTGGCGATCATACTTGCTCGTATAAAGGCGGAAAACTCCACGTTATCGCATCCTTCGCTGTTGACTCCCGGGCGCGTAACCCCCCCTCCTCTGTTGCCACATTCACACGCGACACGCGACGCGTCGAAAGATGGCCATCTCCCGCCATATCCGCTCCCTGGCCCGATTGTTTTGCACTCTTGATTGAGGCTTCATACACCAACGATTGCGGGTGAATCAATTACAGTTTCCCCTTGTCCATATGCTTCAACAGCAATCGATCGCCCGGTTATTCGGTTAGCTGGCGGCTCAACTCCCAGCCCAAGAAAGCAACGCCAGAACTGTTCCAGCAATAACCACCCACGAAGTCTCCAAAAAGTCACCAAGAATTCCACTTCATCACTACCTCGACAAACAAACTTCCCTACGCCAATCTAACCCGTGTATTGGATGGATGATGTGGGGGGCAACATCGCTGAGACTTGGAATGACGGCGGTCTGTCTGTTCTTGGACACGTTGAACCAATTGACCCCGGACATGCTCACCAAGGTGCTCTACCTTTGCATCAACCGCCTTGGTCCTGACTACGAGCCTAAACTTGAGTTGGGTCTTGGTGAGACGTTATTGATCATGGCCATCCACGAGTGTTACGGCAGGTCGACGGCTAACATCAACCTCGCAAGCTGGACTATAAGATGCTGTAAGACTTGGGTTCGGTAGCACGGAAGTCGCGTCTGGGTCAACCCACGATGTTCAAGCCGGCGCCGGCGGCAGTCGAAGGGGTGTTTGAAAGCCTCACCTATGTTTCCAGGACGAAGGGGACGGATGCTCAGAATCGGAAGATTGGCATCATCATCGAGATGTTGACGGCGTGCGATGCCCATCTGAATGAGGCCAAGTTTCTCGTTCGTCTGCTTGAAGGTAAGCTTTGTATTGGTCTTGCTGATCAAAGCAGTACTAAGCTCAGCGCTTGCAAGGTAGACCACGATGATTCATTTGCCATATTCCAACCAACTCCTGTGGCTTCATGTTCCTCTCACATGCCGCCGATAGCCTCGCGTTGTTGGCCAAAGTTCCCGAGTTTGTTGATCCTTTGGTCTTGTCCATTTTATCTGATCTTGCTACCATAATGAACTGCTCTAAGGTGATGGAGATCGTTGCTGGAGCCATAAAGTTCGGACTGCTTCGTGTTGGACTTATGAGTTACTTGCTTGACATACTTATTGACTGGAGAGAGCCGTACAAGTGATGATGGTCATATGTCGATTATTACAATACTTTACACCAAAAAAATCGCCACAAATAGGCTTTTCGGTATCTACCGGTAATGTAGTCCATGATTCACGACAAAAAAAATTTTGTGATTTTTTTTGATGTTTGACATCGTCGGGCTGGGGTTTGGGGTTTGCTCGGATCATCGCGCCTAACCGTATAATATGAATTGATGAAGATTGCACCATTAAAGGCGGTAAACGGAAAAATAAAACAACCGTTACTATCAGCACGTCTCTATCTTTATGGTAACCGGTGAATAAGCCTCGATTTCAAAACTTTTTGGAACCATCTCCTGAATTCTGACGTTTTTTGAGTCCTCTATTTTGCGATTTATTCAGTCGGGTTAAGGGTTTACAGAAACCGAAGTGATCCAGCAAGAAGCCAGCAGTTTGCTCTACAAAACCCAAGTATCGCTTTTTTTTATTCGTTGGTATCGAGCTCGCTATTGCACAGAATGCGTGTTTTTGGTGCGACCAACCCCTAGGCCAAATGGGCCAAAATCAACAAATCAACTAATCCCGTCAAATTCCGTCAAACTTTGTCTAGGTGAAAAGACCACCCGTTTAAACATAGTAAGCCATCTTTGAGCCGCTACCAGGTGGCGTAGACCGTACTTTTCCTTGCAATACGCGGGGTCAGTGTAAGTTTTGGGGTTTCGCACCCGAGTCAACCTTTCGCCGCGGCAGAGTCAAATAGGCTGGCAGACCCCATCTTCCAAGCTCAACCATCGCAAACCATCAAACTCATCAATTTTTTGAACATTGGCTTATATGATAGCCACGCGTTTGTAGACCACAATGAGTACCCCAAGTGGCCACATTAGGCGTGGCTATTGCCGTTAAAATTCACCATTTAGTTTAGGCTGCGTATCCGTGCACTAAGCCGTGAACATATCACCACAAACAGCCCTACCGCCTGTGACTAGAGGTAAATGGTAGCGGACGGACCGTCCACGATGTGGCGATGGTGTCTTTTACCCATTTATGTCATGCACGCCTTCTATGCCTTGGTTAAAGTGCCGCTTGACCATGCCAACAATGTACAAAGACGTGGTCATTCACTAGTGATCAAAAATCAACCGACAGCTAATGTAACAAATCGACTCTGTATGACGTAAAAATGGAATGAAATAGGTTTGGGCTTGATAACGTCCACTATGTTAGTTCTGATTTTCTGAAATTTCGACTTTTTGTCGTCATTTTAGTTCTCAGTTTTGCATTTTTTCTCCAGAAAGCGAAAACTGCGATTTATTCAGTCTGGACAAGGGTCAACGAAAATCAAAGCCACCTGGCAAGAAGCCGGCAGTGTGATCTACAATAGCTTAGTATCACTTCTATGCATCCATGGGCGTTGGGCTCGTTAATTTGTCGTTTACATTTTTTAGGATGCGGCGAGTCTTAACAGTGGGACACCCCAAAAAGCTTGACCCGGTTTTCGGCCTCCGGAATCCACCGGGGCCCTTCCGGGATCATCCGGGCGATGTCAAAAAGCAAGTTGCTCTGGTCCTTGAAACAGATGTCATACACCAGAAGACAAAGGATTGTCTGTATTTATCAAAACTAGAGCTTTTGGCAATGCGTAGTTTGCAATATTACTCCAATCAAAGGCTTGGATATGCTTTTATCGTCCGTATTCTGAAGCTCACTCATTGTCCATGGTGCGAATGTGTGGAGCTGCCTGCATATAAGTCGCCAAATCGCAAGTCTCATGAACTTTTGGTCGATAAATGCCAACTCGTTTTTTCATTCTCGCTAACCACACGACTTTTGTGTGATGTTGAGTATTGCACTATTAGGGGACACCAGTTATCCACGTTTTATCGAAGAGAAATGAACAAAAACGTCGCCTGGCAGTGCCATGTACATTGTGACGGCTGCTGCTTGTCAACCATACCCGAGGACATCTATGAAACGCAAGACAGGCT
>JAKTSL010000122.1:0-43069 GCA_030580175.1 Diutina pseudorugosa
GGATCTTGATCAGCGCCGTGACCCAGAACTTGACGCCGGTGGTGGTAAAAGTGCCGTATCCCGGTATTGTCGAGTCTATCGACCTGGACTTGAAATAACCTGTTGATGCTCTTGACGGTGCTGTTGTTATTGCTCAAATATGGCTAGATCACATCATTGAAGGTCATCGAAGGCGTTTTGGTTGTTTACATGATTTGGCCTACCATTGAGCAAGAAATGGCACTTTTTTTGTGATTGGTATGTTGCCTTGACACGTTCGGTTGGTTATCGTAGTGAAAAACAGCTGCATGTCGACAGATCACGACTAACCACTAAAGGAGTAAACAAACCATTCGTGTCGCGATACTTGTCAATTGATACATCATCTCGAGCTTTCAACTTATGCCTCCTTCATCGTCAAGACCAATTGTTCAACTTAGCAGTATGATTCACAAATCTACAAGCACGGCCTCTGTAAGTTGGCATTGAAAGCCCCCCGATAGCCGTTATCAAGTCCAAAAGTGATGCAGAATTGATTAGTTACACTATCTGTCGGCAAAGATGTGACCACTAGTGAGTGAACACGTTTTTGTATAATGTATCTATGATCAAACGACACTTTAAACTGACACGAAAGCCATTCACGGCATCAACAGGCAAAAGGCACCATTTCCACATCGGGAACGGTCCGCCTGCGACCGCTAACCCCATACCACGGGCGGCAGAGTCGTTTGTAATGGATATGTTTTGGCTTAGTGCACGGTTCGCAACCTGAACTAAATGGCAAATTTTGAGGGCAATGACTACGCCTAATGTGGCCACCTGAAGGTACTCAATATGGTCTAGAAACGCGTGGCTATCGATTGAGCCAATGTTCAAAAATTTGATGAGTTTGATGGTTTTCGATGGTTGAGCTGGAAGATGGGTTTTAGAGAGGTAACTTGACTCGGCTCGCCGCAGCCATGGTAAAAAGTTGACTCGGGTGCGAAACACCAAAACTTACGCTGACCCCGCGTATTGCGAGCAAAATGACGGTTTACGCCGCCCGGTAGCGACTCAAAGATGGCCTACTATGTTTAAACGGGTGATTTTTTCACCTAGACAAAGTTTGACGGAATTTGACGGAAGTTGTCGATTTGACGATTTTGGCCCAAATGGCCTAGGGGTTGGTCGCACCAAAAACACGTAAACTGTGCAATAGCGAGCTCGATACCAATGAATGGAGAAAGGCGATGCTTGGGTTTTATAGAGCAAAATGCCGGCTTCTCGCTAGACGACTTTGTTTTCTGTAAACCCTTAACCCGACTGAGTAAATCGCAAAATGGAGCACTCAAAAAACGTCAGATCGCATGAAATCTGGTCCAAAAAAATTTCGAAATTGACGCTTTTTAACTAATCACTATAAAGAAAGAGGCGTTTTGAATGTAAAGATTATTTCATTTTTCCATTTACCGCCTCTAATGGTGCAATCTTCATCAATTCATAACATACGGTTAGGCGCGATGATCCATGAAAACCCCAAACCCCAGCCGTCGATGTCAAACATCAAAAAAAATCATGAGAATTTTTTTGTTATGATTTATGGTCTACATGACTGGTAGATGCCGGTAAGCCTATTTGTGGCGATTTTTTTGGTGTAAAGTTTTGTAATAACCGATCAAGCGCCTTGGCAGGGAAAGTTGGATTGGTTCATGTACTCATTACTTACTAAATCTCTATCCTTATGGCCTAACTTAATTGAAGACAAACATCCCATTCCTTGACCAAATCCATGAAACCTAATGACTCAGTATCGCGGCGTCTCCATATCTCTCGTAAGACTTGTTTACCCCGCCAATAGTTAGCCTGGGAAGAATAGAGACTCGACTGGATAAGCCGTTCGACACGAGCAATTAGTTGAGGATCAAGGGCGTCGGCTCCACATACAAGAGGAATCCAGAATACTGGTGTGATCATGCGGGAATCACCATACTTTTCGAGCTGTTCAAGATATGCCATCAGTTGACTGATCTCATCTTGATACAGCTCAAGGGGAGCTTCTTTGATCAATTTGAGGTAGTATACTACCAATGCTTTGTGAAACAGCAGAGCATAGACGTTGAGTTGACGATGAAATTCATCACTGAAGTCAATATTCCATTTATGATGCCAATTGATCAACCGGTCATATGTTTCAGCACAAAGTCGCGGAAAGTTCCGGGGGAATACTCGTTGTCTTCGAAAAATATTCTTATGATTCGTTAAGTGGATAATCTCGAGAAACAAGTCAAGTAAGTCCTTGGGTAATCCGTACATGAGATACACCAGCTGGAAATCAACGTCAGCACTGATTCGACTGCGAGAAGGTGTGTATCGAATTTTGGTGGCATCTGGCATTGAACTAGAAATAGAAGGGGCATGTTGAAGCTCATACTTGTCAAACGAAACGCTGAATCGCATCGGCATACGTTCAGTCGCCGTCTTTGACTTTAGCTCCAGATCACTTTTATCCAGCTCAAAGTCATACTCAGTAACCAAATCACGAAAATTCCCGGTATCCAGTACCTCATAGTTGAAAGTATTGACGTGTTGAGTCAGTTGATAGAACGTATGGACAATGTGGAACCACAGTAGCACGAATCGAGCCAAGTTCAGTAGCTTGGTATGTGTAAATTTGTTGCGAACGATATGGTCACCAATAGCAAAGAGTACTTCATAGTTTTCATAAACACTGAAGCAAGTGTCAGCCTCAATTTGCATAAGAATAGCCAACAAAAGAAGTACATCGTACTCCTGAGGATTCGAAACAAACTTGACTTGACTAAAGGAGTCGTACTCATCCAAGTGGACGTTAAGCATCAGAATTGCGAGCTTGCGCATTTGGACCAGAAGATCAAGATAGTTGTCACACACATATTCGTATTTGGAGTGGGTATGATTGAGGTTGGCCCGATGAAATGCCGTTAACGTGACGGTTAAGGCAACAATAATATGCCTGACATTATTAATAAGCTTAGCGCCGTCTTGCTCTGTGTCCTCCACCTTCACTGGCCATTCGTTGCGTTGCATGAGCCATCGACACCATAGCAGTTCAAGTAGAGGAGCCACAAGCAGATCAAAGTAGCTGTCACATTCGAGATCGACTCGAGAAAAGAAAAATAACCGCTTTTGCCGAACTCCTCCCATTAATTCGAGCATGAGTGGAGTTAACGTCACACCTTCTGTCTGTCCACGTACCAAACGAGACACACTTCCGACATAATCCACTTCCCACTCGTCCAGATCGACGTTAGGAAAAAACTTTGGGTATAAAATGTGGAGCATATTTTGCTCATTGAATCGGTACAGTGGTCCCTTGATGGCGACAATTGTAAGCTTTGCGTAGTCCAAGTAGTCATAATGAACCCATGAATTTTCTGTCTTGGAGAAAAGGTCGTCCACCGTCACCTGTGTGATATCGGGAGCTGCTGAAGGAGCAATGATCATCGGCTCCTCTGAATCAGTCTCTTGATTTGCTGGTTTCAACACATCACAGTGAGTCTTGTAGACTCCGAAAGGACCCACTCTTCTCCGTTTGCAACCCTCTAGAGTTTCGATAACGTCAACGAGTTGTTTCAACGAATACCGCTGATCATTGGGAAAGTGCACAGTATCGACATTCCGACGCTGGAAGTTATCTAGGTTGTCTCCCCATCCTTCCAATGGAACAAGCTGGTTGTCTTCCACGGTTAGAGGTGGTGCCCATCCAAGGATAATTTGATAACCCTGACATTCAAGTTTGCGTTTGGCACAACGAATACATTTGGGTCGGGTGAGGTCACATTTGACTTTGCGCAGGCGGCATGTCCAGCATCCGGTGAACTCCCTTAGCTTTGGCGCCATGGAGCGGCACGTAGTTTATGGCAGATGAGATGGTTTTGATGGGTGTTGTTCTCGGTAACAATTACCTTTGGTAGTCGCGCAATGACACCCCGCGGGAAGATGTAACGGGATACTCGCTTAGATTAACTTTTTTCGGTAAGGGATGATGATGCCGCATTAACCGTCTAAGCTGGGGTATATCCCCCGATGAAAGTGACCAAATTTCGGATCGGACTTATGCGAATCAAAAGAGAATATTCTTTAGTATGTATATCAAATATATCAAAGCCACCTGTATAGGGCCTGGGTGAATTTCAGTTGGCGGTGCAGTTGTTTAGGGCACACGACAACGACTGCGCGTTGTAAAATCTTATTAATTTTAGTGATAATCCAGTCTGGCTAGAATACATGACGAAATTTAGGGCATGACGACTTCAATTGTAAAAATATCGAGACGAGCAATCATTGTCGAGCCCAATGGTGATCTTGGATTGATCAAAAAAGTCACAAAACTTGGTCTTTTCAAGGTTGATGCTAAGTAGCTGTGCATGTATCTCTTGCACCGAAAGACTCAGCCGTCAATGACACAAAACCGCCAATTTCTTTAGTAATTGAACCAAGGGCAGTAATGGATATCAAGTTTTTCGTGGCATGCGTTGTTGTAACCAAACAAAAATTACCACGTTGTAGTTCGTGTCTTGATTTACTTGTCGGTAACACCTTGTGTCACATCCAAATGCATCTTCGACGCCGGAAGCGAGCTGGGTGGTTCTTTACATGGCTAGATGTTAGCAAATAACTGTATACAAGCTCATCTGGAGTACTTAGTAAAAAGTCGCGGCATACATTAATGAAGTAGGAACCGTCAGCCCTTTCGACTCATCCCGGGCGGTCCCGGGTGGGTGGTCCATCTAACTCATGATTAAGCATGGAAACGCTCTACGTGCATTGTTACATCTGTCGTACACTACGTTTAAGGTGTGACGTTCCTATTCGACTAATCACTATATAAGACATTGGACGCGCTCACTTATGATCACCGCCAAATGTCCGACATACCAATAACCATTACCAACGAGGCAATACCTCCGGAGCCCACCGTCCTTCAGAACGAAAAGATCTACCAGATCCAAGTTGGGTACAAGCTATTCCAACTCTCGGGGCTCCTGCTTTCACTGGACTCTCCGTCATATTTCACCCGATGGTTTGCATCTCATGGGGCTGATGCAACTTTGTTTTTGGATCGGGATCCAAAATTGTTCGAATTGATATACAACCATTTGCAAGGTTACCATGTAACCGTCCAGAATGCTTATGAAATGATGAACTTGTGGCTGGATTCCTTCTACTACGGCCTCACCCGGCTTCAACGGTTCTTGACGGAATGCGATATCCATTGCGTGGTGGGAAGCACTCTGTTCAAGATTCCCCGAGAATTGTTGGGTCCCGGTAACCTGCCTAATTACTTTACGTTGCAGTATGATAACCTTTTGCAAAACAATGTCCATATCATCGAGCAGCGGCAATTGCTTCGACCAGCACCACAAGCCCCCCCTTGCGTTGCCAACCGTCTGGCTCAGCTTTTCAACGACTTGCTAGAATGCTTGAGAGGTAACTTTTTGGTGGTCACTGATGACAAGAAGCGGTTGGCTCTACTCAAAGAATGTCGGTACTATCGATTTCTCGAACTTGAACAACAATTGATCAAGCATAAAATTGTGAATGATCCATTTGAACCTCGTCAACAAATCATCATTGAACTCCGTGACTTGCAACAAAAAGGTTTAGTCCATTCTGACCCGGATTCAAGAGAAGAACACGCTATGGGATACCAACGTCCATTTATTCACCGAGAGCCCGTTAGAACATTACTTATGCAGCTTGTGCTGGACGACAACCACGTTCAACTTGTTTTGAACCGGAAAATGCCATTTCCTACTCTCTACATTGGGGACCGTTTTGCAAAGAAAATGACACAAGTGTTCAAGCCGTATCTGACCAAATTTGAAGTTGATGATGCCACTGGTCGCCTCATCTTCCCCGTGTCGCTTAAAATGGCCAAGTGTATCATCAATGGCATGGAGATGAGTGAGGATTGGGCTAATGACTTTATGAGACTGTCTGGAGGAGATCAACTGAAACGCCGTAAAGTTGAAGGTGACATCATGTATGTCAATTTGACGCGGTCGTTGTGGAGAATCATCACTCTCAGGCAAGACACACGACTCCATGCTGTTGCATTGGAAGGTTGCACGAAGCAGTCAAGTTTTATTCTGACATCAATTGACTTTTTGTAAAATATAGGTAAATTCAGAAAAAAAAAGTTAGATCACGTCAGCTACAGGACTCGAACCTGTGCGCTCAGAGAGCATTTGATGCCTCGAAGGGAATTCGAGTCAAACTCCTTAACCACTCGGACAAACTGACTAATTGCAAAAATGTTGATGGCCATTAATTGATCAATAATTTACGCTCAACGTGAGTAAAAATCTCACAACTGAGAATAAAACAAGGACAAAGCATGTATCCAGATATTTACCTCAATATTACTCGTTGAATTAATACTTCTGAAAGTCTTCAAAGTGTGTGATTCAACCTCTCACACATGAATATCAGTTTCGGGTGAAAGGTTAACCTGAGCCGCTAACAACTTATAGGTAGTAAGGTAACTACATTTGCAGCAGTATTCATCATTCATTTAGTGCATATAATCTATGTATCTTTGCGAAAGCGGTTGTAATCTTGCAGAAAGAGGAATCCTAAAACCACACCTCTTTGTCTAAAGGACATCCCTTTTGTGAGTAGCTCCAACACAACACCGCTATCCTTATCGCGGACCGCTATATCTGCCACACTGATCTCCGAAACAATCCTATCCCCGAGGACTTGTCGGGTTGGGCGTATAGTGTAACAATTTCGGTTTACATCATTGGTATCGACCGATCCAAGATAGCTACCGTTAACTCGGAGTTCGTAATTGGAATTCCAAACAACACAGGTGCCGATCAAATGAAACAACTGCTTTCCCATGGAATTGAGCGCCGGTACGTATACCCAAGCATGTGACCCACGGATGAAAATTCGTAATGTAATCAAGTGGTCAAGATCAAAAACATCAGTGCAAACGCTGGTCTCTCCCGCGATTGTCTGGACTCGCTCCTCGACCGTTCCTCTCAACGTACCCTTCGAGTTATGGATCTTGAACTGGGCTGTGAGTGTCGCCGGCGCAGGCTGATGTTTGCGGAATGCAAAAGGTAATAAAGAACGAGCCTGATTTTTGGTGTTTACCGGTACCGCACATCTTGACACAATTATCCGTTTGTCAGTGAATATGGGACATTTCAAGCACGAATACTCGAAAAGTTCACCTGTGCCGACCCGTGGGAAATTTTGGATAGAATCATCCCGAATCACACTAACTGGAAGTTTGTAGCCGTTAGATACGTTGGATTCTTTCAAATCAATCGTTGGTCGATCATAGCATTGACGATCGTCAGTGTTACTAGGTATGCGATGGTCGACCAGTAATAAGAAACCAAACACCAACGCCCGTTGTTCAAACGACATGCGGTCACTTTCCACGGTGTAACCAGGAACCACCCCCCGAGCTTGACTTCGAATGACAGCCACATGGGGTCCCCATCGGTTGACGTTTCCTCGAAGATCTTGAGAATAGACAGGAAACTTCAACGTTCCGATCTCGTTATAGCTCACAACGCCAAGATCGTCGTAGGTTTTCTTCTCCTTGCAATTGCGGGCCTCTTGTCGAAGTTCCACCAACTGGCGGAGGCGGTACGGATGATGATGGCCCCAGTTTTCGAAGCACCCAACTTCTTGAAATACTCTCTGGCCGGTCCGATCCTCTCCCGGTAAATACACGTAAACGTTCACTCCCATCCCTAAGACCCTGATCACTAGTCTTTGCTTGTTGTCATAGAAATCGATGAATACTGATCGCTTGCGAGGAGCTTCTTCAGCTGGAAACTCCTTTGGCATAACCCCCTTTTTGAGAATATATCCCAAATATTCGCCATCAGCTCCATGCATTTCGTAGCGGGCAATCCCTCCCCATTTGTTGTTACCTGAACGCTGACCGATTTGGGAGAAGTGGACCCATCGGGCACCTAGTATTGGTGAAGTGACGATAGGATAACGGGCGATATGACCATAATGTACCACACGAAGGGTTTCCTCGGGTTCACTTTCGTCAGCATAAGGCGGAGGCTCATCGTAGTCAGGCAAATCATTGGCAGTATGATCTGGAATAATGCTGAGCATAACGGTGTAGCATGAGCCGTAAGCAAGTTAGTTGATCCTGACCCACAAGTAGGGACGATTGCATCACGTGATGCGGCCGCTCAGGCACGGCACCGGGTCGGTAATTGCGGAGATGTCATAACACTGCAGGTTTGACCTATGCATCCGACGATCAACAGCAATCTCAGCTCGACGATCCGATGTGGCAAAAGCAACTATGTAACGGTAGCGAGACACCTACGATACCAGAAAAGCAGTATCCATAGTCAAATTTCGTGTAATTACTACCTAGGGGGCTTGCGCGATTTATATAATTATGTCAAAAGTGCACCAAACTAGATAACGCGTGATAATGTACATTGATCAGTATACAGGAGTACATGATATAATCACAAGTCGGAATTCAACTTTTCACTCAATTGTGCCTGGCCCACCAAGTTCTTGGGGGCATCCATCTTGCCTAAGAATACTTCGACGAGACGAATCTTATCGGCCTTGGCAAATTGCTTGTCAGCAAACAATTCGTCGAGCTGGGCCCGAGTCTTCACTTCGCGAGTTTCCGATTCCTTAGCATTGAAAACGTCCAAGAGCTGTTGGTTTTTCCACGGTTGAATGTCGTTGTAGCGAGCCTTGGCACCGTGGATAAGCCGTTCAATAGTGTAACCGTCGTTGTTGAGCACGAACATGTAGGTGTTGTTGCACTCCCACTTGCAAATGGTGGAGATTTCTTGCACGGTCAATTGAAGCGAACCATCACCGACGAACAAGATAACTCTACGAGGAGTTTTAAGTTCGGCGGAGGCCATAGCTGCCCCACAGAACGAACCCACCGTGTAACCGATTGACCCCCACAACACTTGCGAGATACCGATAGTGTTGTTAGGGAACTTGGCTTGGATGATACCAAACGCCAGGGTACCGGTTTCGGTAATGATAATGTCACCTTCTTGGAACCATTCACCGACGGTGGCCCACAAGTATTCTTGAGTGAGGTGTTCATCAGGCTTGAGACTGGCGGGTTTGAGAGTGAACGGAGCCATTTGGGGCGGCAGGTACAGCTTAGGGATGTGCTTCGGGATGATGTCGCAAATCTTTTGTAAGAGTTCCTTCATTTGGATACCAGGGAAGCTGGCCAGGCGGATCTTGGTGTAGTCCGAGTGGAATTCAATAACGTTACGAGTGTTCATGTGGTAGGAGAACAGCCCCGTGTTGAAGTCCAGCATGAGAGCACCAACACTGAACACAAGGTCTGCCAGTTCCACCTCGGCACGAATGGAAGGAAGCGACAATTCACCCACGTAGACACCGCCGAAACGAGGACACAGTTCGTCAATCGTCAGCTTACCCATAGGCGATGAGTACACGGGGAACTGAGTCACTTCAACGAGCCTACGAGTCTCTTCTTGACACTGGTGGCGCGAAGCGCAAGCATCGACGAGAATGATGGGCTTCTTAGCGTGTTCGACGAGAGTCATGATCGTTTCCAAGACTTCTTCTTGCGATTCGGGATCGTTGGGGCGCAAGTCGAGGTTGATGGGAGTGTTGAGTAGTTCCCCCAGAACCTTGCCGTCGGCCAAGTTAGCGGGTAAACCAATGTAAACCGGTCTTTGGTGCAAGTAGCATTCTCTCAAGCAGCGGTCGATTTCCCGAGGAGCAGTAGCAAGATCCAGCAAGATAACCAGCGTTTGACTGATGTTTTGCAGCATTCTCTTGAACACGGTGAAGTCACCATTGCCCAAGGTGTGGTGCAACAACAACTGCTTGGCCTGGGCGGCTATCAGGGGCACCCCCACCACATGGACGACACCAACGTGCTCGGCAAACGCGCCGGCAACCCCGTTGATGGCCGAGAGTTCCCCGACACCAAAAGTGGTCACAACGCACCCGAGCTTTTTGATCCGCAGGTAACCGTCAGCGGCATAGGCAGCATTAAGTTCGTTGGCGTTACCGGCCCACTTCATGCCTGGCACCTCGTAGATCAGGTCCAAAAGGGCGAGGTTGAAGTCGCCAGGGACACCAAAGATGGTATTGCAATCCAATTGGTGCAAGCGTTCGAACAAGTACTTTCCGAGTGTGATCTCCGACATCGTTAATTGAAGGTCTGCAACACAATTGGGCACATGCCTCTATATAAATGGTCCAGGTTTAGGAAGGGATACTTTGGTTTTGTGCAGGGAGAGCAAGTTGTTCGATGCGCAAGAGACAGGCCCGAGATCAATCAGCAAATGATATGTAGACATCACGAAACGTACTTTATCATTACAAGACTAAAAACATCGGACGTTTTTCGAAAGTGATAGTGGCTAGAACGTCAGCGATTTAACGCATTCTACTGGTCCCTTCTGTATGATGGTGAAAAAAAAACAACCTTAAACAACCAGGGTAATGTAAGTGGGATTACAGGCTACCTATTCCGCTTCGGAGAACATTACGGCGAAAATAAAATGTTTGCGATATTGAGTACCGGAGTTTCACGACCGTGTAAATAGTTTATCCGAAGATGCCGCAACGGAATTGCTTGTCCGTGACACCACTTAATGTCAAAGTTACGTCAACGACGACTAATGGAATCCCATTAACAGGCCATCGGTATACACGCCTGGCTTCGGACATTATTGTGCCGGCCGCGATGATGTGATTTTACAGCCTTTCGTGGCCAACATAGCGCCAGTTATGTGGGCCGATAATTGGCCTTAATGCGTCAACTTTAATCACCGCCACTCAATCTGCAAGCATTTACGGTGGTTAGCGACGCGAGTATGGCATTGCCCTACGTCAAACAAGCGATTCGGAATATCTACAGACGATTCGGAATATTTACATGCGATCAGCGATTAAAGACAGGTACGCGTAGAAAGTGTTCCCTAGTCGTAGCTATTCATCTCAACGAAGTTAGTGGTGGTGCTCCGAGGAAAAGCCAGACGCTTTTGTGGTTGAAGAATAATAGTGGTACTCTTCGGACGACCATGAATCATCGAGATTGGAAGACCCAACAAAATTGCGAGATAAAAGATAATGTAGATTATACTAGACGATAACAACATGCTATACTTAGCATACTAAGGATAAATCTCTAAAATTGAAAATCGCCACTAGATTGGTTCTATGGTTGTGAGGTGTGACTATTTGACTACGAAAAAGATTATGGTTGCTCTTACCACGAGCCAATCGCGCGCGGGCAGAAATTAAAGTTAGAGAAAGGTTCACGATACGCCATCCACGCCACCAAAGACATCAAACAGTAGGTCGTGGTTTCACTTCACAACTAATATGGTCGATTTGACATCAATGTATACCCATTAACAGTACTATCTTCTCGCTACACCTCTCCCTCAACCCCCCTATTTTTCGACGATTATTGCGCGCGCGCTCTTTTCCGACAACAACATCACCTGGATATCACCTGACTATGCCAAAGCGGGACATCGACGACCAAGTTCACCAGCACGCTAAAAAACTCAAGCGCGATAAAAAGGATGAGAACCTAGCCATCGACCTGGAATTGTTGCAGCAGCAATCCTCGTACCACCAGCACAAGGATGACTTGCGTGACCTGCCCACCGAGGATCTGGCCGTGGCAGCGGCCGTGGCAGCGGTAAACGCTGATCCTCACCATCACCTGGCTCAACAGATGCAACAGCTACAATTTTACCGTCAGCAACAGCAGCATCAGCAACAGCAGCATTCGTTTGCCCCGACAACCTTGCCGCTGAAGCCGTCGCATGGGCTGGATGAATGGCACCGTCAACGACGCGAAAACCACAAGGAGGTTGAGCGCCGCCGCCGGGAACTGATTAACCAAGGGATCAAGGAGTTAGCTGCATTGATTCCTACCAACGACACCAATAAAGCCCAAATCTTGCAACGGGCGGTTGAATACATCAAGCGGTTGAAAGAAAATGAGAACAACAACATTGAAAAGTGGACATTGGAAAAGTTGTTAACGGAACAGGCAATGGCTGAATTGAGCGCCCTGAATGATAAGCTCAAGCTGGAGCTTGAGCGAGCCTACCGCGAAATTGAGCAATGGAAGCTGATGGCGGCAAAGGACAAGAGCTAGTAGAATTGCCGGCAATTACTCGGACTTTGGATATTTGTATGTATTATGGTAGACGCAAATCTATAACAACACTACCCCAACACCCAGGGTAGTATCCTCTAATAACTCCTTGCTCTTGGGGTTGATCCCGCCGTTGACAGGTTGCTTGCGGTAATTAAACAAGTAGTAGTTCAAAAGCCCATCGCCCTGGCCGAACTTGCAATCCTTGATGAAGTAAGTGTTGTCTTGAACCGTCAAACAGTTGAATACATCAACATTATCTTTTTTCAGAGTCACAAGGGCATCACCCACCAATTGGGTGAGCCTTTGCTTATAATCACCTTGAGAATCGTCGACGGCGTAGTAGTAAAGATACGCCACCCCCAACTCGTTGTGTTGGGCGTTACCTAATACGGTAAACGGGAGCAAATAGTATGAGAAAAAGTCGGTGATCTTACCATCAGTTTCCACCACAAACGTCTTGATGACATTACTAGGGCCGTCATCCTTGCCCAACAACCAATGAGCCAATTCCTCCTTGGTAAACGTCTGCACAAGCTCAAACTTCTTTTGGAACCGGTCTAACAAGTCGCCAACTTGGTCCAAGTCGGCCTTGACCATTGGTCGCAAACCAGGAGTAACTGTGGTGTTGGGGAGCTCATAGTAAGCCTCGACTCCTTCCTGAGTTTGGTTAGCAGGCAAGTGCAGAAAACCAACATCGTTTAATTTACCCCAATTAATAGGACGATGAGCGTAACGAGCCGTGGCCACCGGCGAAGGAAGGACAATCCCCGCAGTATACAATGCTTGCCAGATATTCGCCTGATTAACCCGACGAGTAATCTCCTTGATAAGCACGGGTGCTAACCGTTTGGCACGCAACTTCTTGTGGACACAAAGAAAGTTAATTTCCACCGAGGGAATGTCGGTTTTGGTGGAGTTCAAGTGGAGGTGGACGGGAATAGCAGAGATGAACGCCACGAGTTTACCGGTTTCCTTCACCTTCACCCCCACATGCCAGTCTCGACGCCAGCCAGGAGGTTTAAGCCCCCATTTGAAGAATTCGTGGGAGTATTTAAACCGGAAAGTAGCATCTTGGTCCTCGACGTAGTTTTCGTACAAAAGTTGGTAGACTTCGTCCAACTCCTCTTCATTTTCAATGTCAACTGTCAGCCATTCAAACGCGTCCAACATCGGGTACGGTTCAGCTCTGACTTCGCTCACTTGTTTATGTTCAATGGGCCCTTCACTGTCGATCTTTTCGTCAAACTTGGGCACCGGCTGGGTCTTCCAGAACTTGTAGTCATCCATGGTTTTTTGCTGGCTATCATCGAGCTCTTGCCCCATCAGGAGGAGCTTCAAGATCTCCTCGATCTGCGACGGGTGGTTGGACATGTGGAAAAATGAGAATCGTTCCGAGGTAGGATAAATTAACACGATATGAGGCATAAGTAAGGGGTCAGCCACAAGTATGTGGAGAAGACCAAAACCACCCTGAATATACCACTAGATCAGGTATATCTAGCATACAACCTCAAAACACGATTCACGAGAGAGACATCAGGGTGACACCCGCCAAGATTGAAGTGATCACAGAAAACTCATATAATCACACAAAATAAACCCGATAGTATGAAAACTCTAAACAAGACATCGACTCCTTCACTTTCATGACTCTTAGTCGTCGTCATCCCTGTAATTTTTTCGTTTGTTTGGGTATCACCCTACTAAACTGGCGCATCGCATCTCATCTCATTACCTCCCCTTATTTAACCAGATATGGCGACCGTCGTCCCCCCTCAAAGCAAACGACAGAAGAAGGAGGCCCAACAAGTTCGTGAGGTTGATCTTGTGCCTGAGGACTTGCCTCATGTGCTAATCAAGTTTCAGGCGGCTGACCTGGGTGAACAAGTGGGCAGTCTGCTCCGGGTGCCTGGGGGCATCACCGAGAAACAACTTGAAGAATTATTGAACCAAATCCAAGGTGAAACGGATGAACCCGTCCCTTATACGTTCCTGGTTCTCAATAACGAAAATGGCGCTGAATCGCTCGTTGACATCAACAATACTCTTTATCACCTGGTCATCAAACCCGGTATCAAAACCACCGAAGACTTTTTGACGCTTGTTTACACTCCGCGGGCCGTGTTCAAGGTTCGCCCCATTACTCGATCTAATGCTGCCATTGCTGGTCACGGTCTGACCATCCTTTGTGCTCAATTTGCTCCTAATGATTCGGGTCGGTTATGTACCGGTGCTGGTGATAGCACCGCTCGTGTGTGGGACTGTTTGACGCAAACCCCCCTTTTCACTCTTAACGGCCACTCAAATTTTGTTTTAGTGGTATCGTATTCTCCTTGTGGGACTATGATCGCTACTGGGTCTATGGACAGTACCGTGAGACTTTGGGATGCCAGCACCGGGAAGCCGATCGGCAAGCCGTTGACTGGACACTCGAAATGGGTGTCATCATTGGCGTGGGAGCCGTTGCACTTGACGAAGGAGTCAGACACCCCCAGATTGGTGCTGGGGCTGAAGGATGGTACCATCCGTGTATGGGACACTACTCACGCCCAATGCCTCTTCCTGATGAGTGGACACACCAATGCTGTTCTGTGTGTCAAGTGGAGTGGATCTAATATTGTCTACCTGGCCTCGCACGATAAGACGATCAAGGCGTGGGACATGTCTGCTCAAGGCAAGTGCATCCAGACCCTTAAGCTGCATGCCCATTGGGTGAACCACTTGTCTCTTTCTACTGACTACGTGCTTCGCAAGGGTGGGTTTGACCATACCCTGACGCGGCTGCTGGCTCGTAAGGAGCTGCCGGCCGAACTTAGGCGCAAGGCCAAGGAACAATACGAAAAAGCCGCCATGGTGAACGGGAAGTTGAGTGAAAGACTCGTCCTGGCCCTGGATGACTTTACCATGTACTTTTGGGAACCGTTGAAGCTGCTGAAGCCCGTCACCCGTATGACTGGTCATCAAAAGCTCGTCAACCACGTGCTGTTCCTGCCGGATGGACGCTACGTCGTGCTGGCTCTGTTTGATAACCTGATCAAGGTGTGGGACGGGCTTAAAGGTACGTTCATCGGTACTCTTAGAGGGCACGTTGCCCCGGTGTACCAAACGGCGTGGTCGGCGGACAACCGATTATTGGTAAGTGCTCTGAAGGATACCACGCTCAAGGTGTGGGACATCCGCACGCGAAAGCTTAAAGTCGACTTGCCGGGGCACGCCGACGAAGTGTTCGCGGTGGACTGGCTGGTCGACGGGGCCCGAGTTGGCTCTGGGGGCAAGGACAAGATGGTGCGGATATGGTCACACTAGGTTAGTTATAGACACAAACACGAAAATTAGACGGCTTAACCGGTTACGCCAAACAAACACGACGGCTACCCGCAAAATAGACTCACATCACAAACACCGCCAATCCCGAGGTTGACGATATGATGGTGACTGGTGCATCAATAGAATGTCGTTACGGAAATGACTGGACATTTACCCGGATAAATCAGATGCCACAGGTTCCTGTTTGTGTTCGGTTGTACCTTTGTTATCAATCTTGAGTGAGCCCACCACGATGTTATCGCCTCAACGAACAATGGTGACCACCATACATCCGGAATGTGTCGGTATATTTGGGGCAATCGAACGCGCTGAGGATACATCACACAATGGACGTGTTGTATCTGCCTCGTCATGACGGGGGATCGTTCGATGGCAAATCATCGTGGTTGACGCGTCTTCTGTTCCAAAAAGAATTGGGGACTCGTCACATGAATGGTCGCTCCAACTATCCGACAGTTTTACTTTGCTTACTAGCGAATATTGCATAAACACACGACAGGAACATTGGTGCCTTTGCCAAGGTATCTCTTTTTCGGTCACTGACGCTCGTTCCCCTCAATGTTTGATCTTGACATGATTGAAGTCTAGAAGCCTATTGTGTAGACAAACGCCGAAGAATTAACGTTTCGTATTGATCTAGCGATCATCAACATCATCGATGACCGTTACAATGGCCATATTTTTTTGTATCTTCATCCTAATCTTTTACGAGGTGACCGTAAAACTTGGTGGAGACGAAGAACACAACCGGGGATTCGAAGTCGCTGTCACAAAAACCAAAGTGGCAGTATGGCTGAATATAGGTGTACATTATTCTATCGCACGGCTCTCGAAGTAACTTCCCCATTGAGAAATGCCGGCGATTCCATCCTCTCGGGCGTTTTGTGTCATTAAATTGAGTCACCGGAGTCTTCCATTGACTTAAGGTTATAATGTTCATCTCGTAGTGCTGGTGATCGAGACAAATACGAGGTTTAGTCTCCAACGGTTTCACCAATTCAATTCGTGACTTAACGCTGACAATCGTTTTGATATTCGTTATGGCCAATTGCTTAGTGTCTGTGTCAAATTAATCCATGTAGTAAGTGAGGAGATAGGAGGAGTCACTAAAGATAAAAATAACCTCATAAAAATATTTTTTTACTAAGTTGACGACATTCCATTTACGGAACCTTAATCATAAGGCACAGAACGTTTTATTTTTTACGAATATGCACGTTGCCGAAACAGCCATACCCTAGCATACACTCAATTTCCAGCCTAACTCGTCACAAACCTCCATCCAATCCACGATTACATTACCTTGCGGATTACGACGCCATATGACCTTTATCAATTCTCTGATACGACGCACGTTACCCACAGAGTAATTAGCATAGACGGTATCCATTAATCGTTGGATGCGAATACGGTCATATTGGGTCAGCGCTGCAACACCAACGATAATAAGAGCCATGTTGAGACACAGGACAAACCGAGGCATTACTGCCAACCCTTCTATTAACTGAATTTGGCTTAATAGTATCAGCTGGATTTCCATGGCTGGTGGTGCCAATTGTTTGAAGTACATAAGAAGGAATAGCTTGCACAGGTTGCGAAACACTTCAAATAGCTTCATGTGAGCATTGCGCTCCAGTGGGGAGTCAATATGGCCCAAATTATTGAGAGGTTTGGCGTTGTTGACTCGAATCAATAATGAATTGTATTGTTGTTCGACTTCCATGTAATGTTGGAGACGATCGAACAGGAGACCGTTGTCATCATCATCCATACGGTTCATGCGAAGATCAAGGTCTTTTCGAGTGGAACGGAAACCATGGTAGATATTAGTCATTTCTCCCAATAATAACCCGAGTGGCTGAGTACACCCCTGGAAGGGGTCAACACCATAATCTTCGGAGTATTCCAACATTCGCACCACGTCCAGATAGCTGTTGATGCTACAGACCGTGGCACCGGTCAGCAGCATGATGTCGTGACACTGGAAGTTTGCCACAAGGAATTTTGCGTCGTTTGAGTAATGGTACCGCTCCAAAAAGCGGTTTACTCCACCAATCTTCTTAAGAATGACGACACATTTGTTGAACAACCCGTACCAGTTATTGACATCACCCAGACAGATCTGGATACCCAAACTGATGAGGTAGAATGCAAATTGGACAAACAACAGCGCCAGATCGGCATCAGCTATAGGTCTATTCGTACGAATCAACAGAGTGCGAGCCTTGCCGAGATAATCGTTAACTATATCAATGTCACGATCACGAAACAAAGCTCCCCAAGCAGCGATTGCCTGTGATATCAGCTCATGATCATGAGCAGCAGCAAAAAAGGTTTTGAGGAAGTAATTAGAGCTTGATGGCAGCACCGATAAGAGCGGCGCCACCTGGTGCTCAAAGTAATGAAGATAGTCAATGCCAGCATCGTCTAAGTATAAATTTGTCACCAGCAGCGGTTCAATGAGGAAGCTAAAGTCAAACTCAGGGTAGTCTTGATCATGTAGTTGAGTTAGTGAGTTGCTTAACTCAAGTGGTTGGGGACTTGGTGGGGTTGACGATAAGGGGTCGTCCACGTCAAGTAAGGGCTTAGTTTGTGGTTCAAGTTCAACGTGATGCTTAGGTTCTGGCACATTTCCATCCACAGGCTCAGGGTCAAGTACAAGCACCGGTTCAGGATCAATTTGTTGTACTGGTTCAGGAACAATTCGTTGTACTGGTTCAGGAACAATTCGTTGTACTGGTTCAGGGGAGATTGCGGAAACAAGTTCAAGTTGATCGGGATCAATGGATATGGTGGTACTGGAGGAAGGCAAGCTTCGGCTTCTGCCTGAACGAGGTTTATGTACGCGGTTCTCCAAGGACTCCAAGCTAACTCGTTTGATCCCCCACTCACACGTAAGCCCCCGAGCCTTACAGTAATTGCATCTTGGACGGGTTTCGTCGCACTTCTTCTTGCGTTGGCGGCAAGTGGCGCAGCCGGTTTTCAGACGAGTCCGTTTGGTATTGTCTTGTAGGGATAGCCGTCGGTTTATTGTCGAGAGCGTGGGGTCAAAGGTGACGAACATGCCGGCTGATGGAGTGGCTTCAGGCCTCAAGGATCAGAAATGCGTGGGCTCGGTAGCGCGGTGATCTTCCCCGCCTTCGACATTTTGCGGGGAGCGAGCGAAGTCATAATACTTGGTGGGGCACGTCGCGCTCGACTGGGAACCGAGTCACTAACGACACGACACGGCAACGACCAACCGGACGTTAGCGTCGTAAATTGCGATGGGGCTTAAAAGAAACGACACCTATTTGGGAATAATGGAACTGTGGGGTAAGCGATGCCACCCCTCCAAGCCTCGACAAGCCTCGACAATACCTGCCAGGCGTGCCGAAGATGGCTGAAGCGCACCGAACATTTCCCGGATGGGAAACAAATGAAGCACGTCCGCCATGGCCATTGGAGGGACTGCAAAAAGGTCTAAGTCCTCCCCGTACATTGCGGTCAGCCCCACATTACCCTCTGTGTGGAAACCGCATACGACGTATCGGCTGTGACCTACAGATCTGGGTGCATCTCAGCGATGAGCACCAACAATCTATCGACAAATTCTAATGAGTTGGGATCGTCCCACCCGTAAACCGGTCTCTTCTTTGTAGGCGTCAGAGATCGACGAAGATTGTGTCACTCGCACGCCGTTCCGGCATTTCCGAGAATAATTGCGGAAGACACATCCATTGCTTCACCAAACAACCAGCCTCACGACGACACCACGCCTTCGGGACCGTCGCCGTTGCATCCCCCGACATCATCATTGGCATTCGTGATTCGCTGCACCGACTTCCTTATCGTCTGATCCGATGGCGACCACTCGTGGCAAGTACACTCGACCTTGTGATGCCTGCGCCGTTCGCAAGGTTCGATGTAACACCCAGAACCCGTGTGATCGCTGTATTGCCCATGAAATCACCTGCTCCTACGATCGGCCCCGTCGAAAGAGTGGTCCCAAGCGGTTACGGGAGAAAACTCGAGCCCAAGTGGATGCGCTCGCCAAACAGGTAACGGTGATGGTGGATCAGGCCATCGAACCTATATTCACTCCCGAACAACTACTACCGTTTCTTCACCTTTACCAAACCTACTACTATGGCATCTATCCCGTGGTCCTGGCGCCGGAGCTTTCCACCCGAATTTTGGCAGTACCCCCCGACATGACCGCCTACACACTAGCGGTGGCAATCGCTGCCGCCATCAGCATTCAGTTACAATTCCTTACTTCCCCTCCCACTCTGCTCAATGTCCCCATAGGCTTTGACCCAATACGGTTTGGCTCCGAGACAAAACAGATGATCTATCAATTGGATCTCAACGGAACGCCTCTGGTGGACGCCGTTCTCATATACTTTTTCATGTATGTCCATCTGATTAACGTCAAGGGAGGCATTTCAGCAGGGATTGCGTACCTTCGTCAGGCAATTGCCACCGCCCAAATCTTGCGGCTTGATGTTGAATCCACATACTCCCATTTGTCGCCCCAAAAGGCCCATTTCCTCCGCAAGGTGTACTACCTCCTCCTCGTCACGGAACGATTCATTTCCATTTCCCATCGCATGCCTCCCATTCTCGAATCACTCATTGCCCATCCTCGGCTCGATGATGAAGAATATCGGCTGCTTCTTAATGGATTTGGTGAGCTTGTCAAGGTATTTTCCATCCCCCAGAAACTGTTCTTCGATCAGCTTATCCAGTATGGAGTTGGTCTGAAAGAATTAAAACGCCCTTGGGTTATTGATGTTCAATTTCAGCTTCAGCTGATCGAAGTAAGTGATGATATGAGTGAAACGCAAAAGTTGAACCTATTATTGCTGAAGTACTGGATGGCAATGCTCTGTTGGCACATGTGTAATCGCCAGGGGATTCTCGTCGACAAGACCCATGGGTTTGATCTGTTGCTGGTGCTCTTTCCCATTCACGTGGCATATCAATTTTTGGATGATACCTCGTCGTTATCATTATTTGCATTTGAAAGTAATGGCCCGGGGGTGTGTATCAAGCTCTGCGAGCTTGGAATTGGACTTTGTGACCTGATGGCTCTCATCGATGACGGCGAAAGCCACACGCGTAATATTGCTCACCATTGTTTGCTGCTGATATTCAGTTTGATCACGCGGTTGAGAAACGACCTCACGTTTCCTAACCACTTGTATCAGCGCATCGAAGCGATGGTGGCGCTTGGTCTGAGCTTTGGAGTTGACGAGTCGTCATTTTTTTGAAAGTTACCGCTAGCTGCACAAGCATGCATGTGTCGCGACGCACAAATCCGAAAATGATACCATCGGCGTTTACCAAGGCGGCGACATACCTCATGCTGATGTGGACTAATGTCCGTTGGCGCGTCGGCCGAGGCGACTGCCTAATTGGGAAAGTGGGCTCCAAAATGACCATTTTACTCGAGGAGTTTGGGACTATAAGTAATGGTCGAAAGTGCCAGTTTCTTCTTCTCATCAATCAAACAACCTCCTCTACAACATGAAGTTCTCTACTGCCGCCGTTGCCGCCATGGCTGCCGCCACCGCTCTGGCTCAAGCCGTCCCTGCTCACATTGTTGTCGAAGAGGGTTTGGAAAAGCGTGCTGAACTTGATGATGTCCTTGGTGCTATTGACAACTTGGTTGCTGTTCTCAACACTAAGCGCGAAGCTGGCGAATATGACATTATTGGTTTTGCTGCCGAACTTATGGCTAAGCGTGACTTTGACTGGGGTGCGCTTTTGCAACTGTTGCTTAAGGCTTTGCCCAGCCTCATCAAGACTATCTGGGACTCGGGTATCATTCAACTGGTGTTCAAGACCATCTGGGACAGCCCTACCATCAAGAACGCCCTTTTTGACGGTATCAAGTTCGTTCTTAACTCCATCTTGGACTTCTTCACCAAGTCGAAGGGCACGGCTGCTGCCGCTGGCCTGGCTCAAACCAAGAGAATGTTGGACGAACTTGACCGTCTCCAACTGGCTGACATCTCGGCTCGTGACTTCGCTGACACGATTGGTTCCATCTTCAAGGCTATCTTTAACTCTGGTATCATCCAAACCGTTTTCAACTATGTCATCAACTGGATCAAGACTAACCCTGACCAATTCCAAAACTTGATCAAGCTGGCGTTGTCGGTGGTGACCAAGTTGGTTCTGTCGATCTGGACCTGGGCTCAACAAAACGGCTATGTTGAAAAGGCCTTCAAGTGGATTGGTGCCAACATCGGTACCATCCTTACCCAAGTTCTCAACTTTGTCTTGAGTTTGTTCGGTAGAACTAACGGTGCAGTCCAAACTACTGCCGCCGCCACTGCTCCTGCTGCCACTGGTGCCCCCAAGCAAAAGAAGAGAGACTTTAACAGAATGTACTAGCTGTACTTATTTCTTGGGGGGCCCGGAGCCACCAGAAGCGATCATTCCATTTCGACTATATTCTGCTTTTTTGAATTTTTATTGATATTTACTACTTGATTTAGGGAATTTTTTAAATACCACCGGATAGCATGATTAGTGCTATTCGATAATACATGACAAAAGAAACTTTCTAGTAGCGCTACCTTTGCCCAATTTCGACAATGAATACTGACCAATGTTCATTAGTCTGTGGTAGTTTCAAGGGGGTTTACTGTGAATGTCACAAAGTTCACCACAAACGTGACCACATCATTTGTAAACTGCCATCTACAGGATCTATTGTTGGGAATATGTATATTTTTCGGCGGTCCTTTAAAGGTCAAATTAGGGATTCACACCATGCAAAATTCAATTGTGCCCCGTGCTAGAGAACACTCTATTATCAATGACATTCTTCCATCATGGATCAGGCTCTTCTGATGGGATTTGCCTGCCCGAACATCTTGTCGCCACTGCGGAGACCCAAAATGTAGCGAACATCAATGCACCGGCTGAGCAGCCGTAACATCGGCAATAAGTTTATGAGATCGCGGTCATGCTGGTCGTTGATCCACCCTTCGATCATCACCGCATTATTTTCGTGTAATGCGTACAGTACGGGTGAGTTGTCCAAGATCACCACCGATTTGAGCTCGTCAGAGGCGAAAAACTTCGATAAATCCTTGACGTAGCCCACACCCTTGCGGAGGGTACAATGGTCACGGTAGTAGCGTTTGGTGAAGATTGGCGTATCTTGCAAGTTTCGCCGCTTCGCCCGAATAGTGCTTTCGAGCCAATCAATGATGGGATCAGCGTACTCCCGTACGGATGCGGTAAAAATCTGGAGTTCGTACCACTTGCTAATCTCCAGCAAGAAGTAGTCACAATGGGGGCGCTTGTAAACGTAGTAGAGACTAGCAAGTCCATTCAATTGGATCTCGATGACTTTTGGCAGGGGAGCTCCGCTGAACGCCAGTCGCGGTTGCGTCCGCAGAAGCGAGTGGATGAGAGTCTCGTCCAAATCAAGCACCAACTTTTTCCGGGGCTTGGGGAGTTCAGGCTTCCGTGAAAGGGGATAGAGCCGCATTGGGGGTGGGATGATGTACTTCTGAGTGCACAGCAGCAGCTTTACGGGGTCCACGTATGACTCTGCTGGTTCATTGATGTCGACGGACTCATCCAGGGCTACCAGCGATGAGCGGGGCCGCAGGGGTGTAAGTGACGGGGACCGGTCGGACGTCTGCGCCGGCGCAGACGTCGTCGGTTCCTCAACCACCACTTCGGGGGCCATCGTCTTCCCCAGACTGAGCCACGAGGGAATGGCGACAAAGTGGTATATGAGGAGGATGGGCTGAATGATCATATAATTGGGGAAGAAAAGAATGGCCATGATGACTCGCGATGTCCACAGCAGCCCTTCGGTAGGTGGACACACTTCCTGGTCTGCTGACGTGTCGGTAGGCGCCAGAACCACGTCTTCTTCAGGCTCCACCAGCGGCGGGTTGGGGAGGGAATCTGGCTGGTCCGTCTCCTCGATTTGCTCGGCGGTGGTCTCGGGACAAGCGGCGGCATCAGGGTCGTCGCCGCCGCCGTCGTCGTCAACGGGGGTGCCGTAGGCGGTGATCCGGTTCGCCACTAGCTTGAACGAGTTCATCGAAGGGTCTTCGCAAACAACGTCACTGACCGGTAAATTCGACAGGCGTGAGCTTTGGTTGGGATCGCGGGTGGTTGGGTTTAAGCTGCCGTGAAGATGTTGGTGTTGGGGCTAGCGGGTCACGTGGGGTCGGTACGAGCGCAAACGCAGCCTAACAGTAAATGTTGAGACTCAGGGCCCCAGATCCAGTCGTGCCCGGGCCACATACGGAACGGATGCGGTAATCGACTAACGATAGCCGCTCCCGGGTCGTCCCCTCCCCTCGAGTTATCGGTATCGCTATTGCGTACATTGAGATAAACCCCCCCGATAAGGTCGCCATTACGAGACCTAGCCGTATCTCTAAACCGTTAACTCCGCTCGGAGCCCACTGGCCCTAGCAAGCGTACATTACCGCAGGCAGAGGCCTATTTCCCGCTAGGTGCATGTCATTTGCTTTCTCGCTCGCTGGCCGCACACCAAAGCCGTTATTGGTGTCATGTAAGGGTCATCCCGCGTTTCCACACTTGCCCATATGAAAGCAGTGATTACCGGTGGATCACGGGGTTTAGGGCTCGGCGTGGCCCAAGCGTTTGCTAAGCGAAACATCCCCGTTACGTTAGTGTCTCGGTCCCAAGCCCATCTCGATGCTGCTCTCGCTCGTCTCCCAGGATCGGGCCATACTGCCGTGGCCGCTGACCTTGGCCACGGCAATCCCCAACTCGACTGGACCGGAGTGACTTACTTGGTCAACTGTGCCGGAATTTCGCCAGCTCTGCTTTTGGTGCTGATGCCTGATAGTGCCATGGAGGCGACTATCGCTACCAATCTCACCGCTCCCTTGAAGCTCCTGAAGCAGGCGATCAAGCCGTTAATGGCCAATGGCAAACGCAACCAGGTCAGTCCGGCGATTATTAACGTCCTGTCGGTACTCGCTCGACCTAGTTACAGTATGGTGCCGGGGACATCAGTGTACGTAGCCACGAAGGCCGCTCTCGCTGCGTTCACCGAGGCATTAGCTTTTGAACTTAATGGCAAAGTCCGAGTCAACTGTGTACTTCCGGGACTTATGGATACTGATATGGGCCGAGCGGCTGGACTCAATAGTCCCATGGTACCCATGGAACAAGTTAGTGAACGTATTGTTGAGCTTGCCATGGGTGATGAGAATGGTGTTTGCGAACTCATTGATGTGAAGCCTAAGGCTAAGACTGGATAAGAACGTATTGTCCTATTGAAGCCTTCCAAAGCGTACATTGATCACGGAGGCAGCAACTTTGGGTGATGCCATCCCCACAACAATTGCGTTCAATTTAGTTCTACTGGACCGTGACTAACTTATTCGGCTACTATCAAAGCTTGTCTCAATTCATGGAAGCAACGGGTGGACACATGACGAGGATAAGGATGATGGTAATATCGACCAACTCGGTATTTCCCTTAAACTTAGTATGATGTTGATCCTTGAGTCCTGTCCATTTAATCCGATCTTGCTACCATAATGAATACTGTAAGGTGACGGAGACCATTGCTGGAGTTATACAGTTCGAACAGTTACTTGTTGGACTCATGAGTCACTTGTTTGATATGCCAATTGACTGATTAGAGGTCGAATACTGCCAAACTTTACACCAAAAAAATCGCCATAAATAAACTTTCCGGTATCTACCAGTCATGTAGACCATAATTCACAACAAATAAATTTTCATGATTTTTTTCGATGTTTGACATCGTCGGCTGGGGTTTGGGGTTTTCTCGGACCATCGCGCCTAACCGTATATTATGAATTGATGAAGATTGCACCATCAAAGGCGGTAAATGGAAATCTGAAACTCCCATTACATTCATAACGTCTCTATCTTTATAGTGATTAGTTAAAAAGCGTCAATTTCGAAATTTTTTTGGACCAGATTTCATGCGATCTGACGTTTTTTGAGTGCTCCATTTTGCGATTTATTCAGTCGGGTCAAAGGCTTACAGAAAACAAAGCCACCTAGCATGGAGCCAGCAGTTTGCTCTACAAAACCCAAGTATCGCTTCTTTTCATTCGTTGGTATCGAGCTCGTTATTGCACAGTTTCCACGTTTTTGGTGCGACCAACCCCTAGGCCATCTGGGCCAAAATCGACAAATCGACAAATTCCGTCAAACTCCGTCAAACTTTGTCTAGGTGAAAAGGCCACCGGCTAAAACATAGTTAGCCATCTTTGAGTCGCTACCGGGCGGTGTAAACCGTACTTTTCTCACCATTATATGTGTCATTAGTGATAGACGAAAGCACTATTGAGACTAGCCATTGTGTCGGTGGTTGCTTTCATTCGATCCATAAATATTACAGGAATATTAGGAACCGTAATTGAAAGTGCCAACGATAATCGTATCCCTTATAAGTTAATATCTCTCAATCATTCCTGATCTTATCGGTTGGTGCGGCGGGGCTAATTACATCGCGACGCGAAATCCGTGGGAGTTGTCCATACCCCATCATGGATCTTCCCCGCCTACCATGATAAAGTGCCGCAATTGGACCTGGCGTTGCAGCTGTGGGGGCTCCCGCTGGTGATGAACAGGCGCGATGTTGCTACCGGCCCTAGGTGCTATTGACCTTGAGCCAGTACCCGCTGGTGACGTCGCAGGTGCTCAAGGTGGTAGAGCTGGTGATGCGACTATATCCCAATAAGACAAGTTCCACGTTGGTGGAATCGGTTTATAACCTTCCGGGATTTTGTCCACCGGTCTGAATGCACCTTGGTTCAAAAAGTCATCAATCTCAGCTTTGCTTGAAACTTGCCATTCACTAAGTTTAGCTTGAGTCCAATTCTTTGGTAGTACCGTGCCATTTCCAAGAAGCTTTGATATTTTGAGATTGGCGATTTGTACGTGGTGTACCGTACCTTCACTGCTTTCCGTCAGACTCCGGCCCAATAATTCTGATGGCGATGTTCGATAACCAACCGAGCTGTTGATTCAAATACAATTCCGTGGAGGGCGTCATGAAATTCCATCGTACCTTCATCAGAGTCGGTCCATGGTTGATGGCTGGGTAAAATACTCTCATACTGATTAAAAGCTCTCATAATGGGTTGGTTCACGAATTGATCATACCCGACTGAAATAGCCTTTTGAAAGCTCGCTGGTTGCTTTGGAGTGCTGGTGAAAGTGCTAGAACCCCGTTGTATAACCTTAGCGGCTAATTATGTCTTTCGGTGTCAAATCTCGAGCAAAGAGTGATATTGTTCAACGCGTCGTGTGGTATACCGGCAGATTGCTAGACGAAGTGCAGGCCGAGGTGGTTCCGGTGAGGCGGGGGTTACTGGAGACCGTCCTTCAGTACCAGGGGACGGCGTTGTTTGCCAAGGTCCAAGGTTGTGAGTATACTGTTGAGCCTTGAGTCTTGTCCATTTTGTTCACTCTAATTACCATAATGAACCGCTTTAAGGTGACTAAGGCCATTGCTGGAGCCACGAAAGTGTAATCGTTACTTGTTGAACTTATCAGTCACTTGCTTGGCATGCCACTTGACTGATTAGTGCAGTATAAGTGATAATGGGTTATATGTCGGTTATTACAAAACTTTACACCAAAAAAATCGCCACAAATAAACATTCCCGTATCTACGGGTCATGTAGTCACTAAATCACGACAAATAAATTTTCATGATTTTTTTTGATGTTTGACATCGTCGGCTGGGGTTTGGGGTTTTTTCATCCTCGCTCCTAACCACGTATAAAGGTACCTCACAATTTATTGCAAAGATGACACCTTTAAAAGATCGTATATTGAAATTTGGAACCGCCATTATGTTTGAAATGCCTCCAAGTATTAGAAATGACGAAGATTGGATTTTCAAAAACATCCGTGGTTAGTCGGTGAAGTTACCATCATGCCCTATAATCCACAATGAGAGTTATGAGCAGCACAAAAAGTGGTTTCTGAAGAGGTTGTTGTCAAAGTTGTCTACAATGTGTCTATCATCATGTCTCGTTACATTTGTGTACATCACAAGTCCACAATCTCTTCAAACAACATCTGGCACGGTACCTTGACCTGTAACCGCACTACGTGTGAGCTATTATTCAGCTGATTGACCCACGGATTAAGCTAATAAACCAGCTGATTTGAAGTCGCCTATATATACTTCTCACTTGATATTTATTGTCATAACTCATTAATATTACCACAACAGCATCGCAACCATTTGCAACATCTTGATTGCATCCTTTCTCCCCCTCAAATTAGGTGGCACAAAACAATTCTTCTCTAATGCCAGTTCGTCAACAATTACATCGTCATCATCACCTTCATCAATCACTACTGCCTTATTTTCCCGAGGCAATTCCAAATTGTCCAAATCCACCACTACCTTCAGTAATGTATGAATCAGAATCAGTTTCTCCTCGGCCCACTTGTTCACTTCAGACTCGGGCAAAAAGTGAGTGAGGAGGTGACCAAATTTGGTACTTCCAACCTCAATGGTCTCAGACCCACCGATGATTCGGTAGAAGAACCTCCAAATCCGCTGCTTATCCTCAAGGCGCAACACTTGCTTGTCTTCAACCACTATCAGTGATACTGGAAGTCCAAACATAAGCGCCAATTGCAAATCAACCACGTAACGGTTGTCTTTCAACTCGAAAACGTACAACGGCCCAAACCGATCGAGGCGTTCACCGACGGTGCCTTCAAATCCAAGTGCCGCGACAAGACCTTCAGGATAATTCTCTTGCACCAACTGCTGTTGCATTTTGAGGCGCTTTTCTTGAATAAGCTTGTTTTGCTGTGCAGCCTCAAACGCTTGACGTTCACGCTCCAACGATTTTGCCTCCTGTATGCGCTGCTCTTCCTTGTGCTTCTCCTCAATCTCTTGTTGTCGTAACCGCTCCTTTTCACGCTCAGCCTTGAGGAACATGTCACGTCTAGCCTTTTTCTTCGCTTCTTGTTTCTGCTGCCAAGCACGAGCCTGCTCAGCATCGCGTTCGCGAGGAGGATGTTCAGGATGTGGAGACGGCAGCGCCAGCTTGCCCCGATCTTCAGCTTTGGATGCTTGCGGGGCCGAAGGGGCATGTACCGGCGAAGAAGATTCCGTGGGTGCTGTAACAACGCGTTTAGGGGGAGACACATCATCTTTGGTGAAGGTTTCCAGTCTTGCCCGTTTGAATTCACGACCTTCTACTTGGTCACGGTCCCTCAGCTTGCGTTTACGAACAACAATTAGTTGTTCTTCCTCGTCCTCATCGTCGCTACCCCTACGACTAGCATCACTTTCTTCCTTCTCTCCACCCGCTTGTTTTTCTTCCACTTCACCGTCAGAGAGAGATTTCTCGGGCTTTTCGGTAGGCTTCTCGGTTTTTTCATCACCATCACTGTCATCATCGTCATCATTGTCACTAGGAGCGATCAGAGGCGCACGCAGCAGACCCTTCGTGTAAGCCCGCAGTGAAGACCTACTATTACCGCGCAGCGGAACCTGAGGTCTCCTTTTCTCCATATACTGCTGAATCAAAGCGACTTCTTTGGGGTTATACTTGATCGCAGTTTGGGCAATTTGAAGAGCATTTCGATTGTCAGCATGGCGAATTTTAAATGGATCGGCACCCTTGGAAAGAAGCAGCTCAACCGTGTCTAAATGACCGCGACCTACAGCTGCTAGAAGAGCGGTGGTCCCACAATCATTCTCCGTGTCCAAATCGAATCCCAGCAGATCCAACCCAAGAATGATATCAACAAGCTCTGAATGACCATTTCGGGCTGCCAAAAAGAGCACGTCAGGTTTGGCAGAGAGCAGATTGCCCTGAACAAAATAAGTGGCAGTTTGTTCCTTGATACCCTCAGCAGCGTACTTATAGATTTGCTTTTTGCGTAACAAGTCGGCAAAATACATGTCATGGGGATCATCAATCACTTGCCGAGGAACATCCGCGCCAGTTTCGGCAGTTTCTGATGAAGTGGCATTCTCTTGCAGAGGTCGCTCTTCGATTGCCTTTTCAAGGAGAGCAACAATGTCCTCGTAGCCATCCTCATCACCGTGATCATTGAGAATTTTGGTAAGGGCATTTAGTCCATCAATGTTATAGATGGTGGGATCAGCTCCATGACGCAAAAGACACTTCACCGTATCGTAATGCTTATTTTCGGCAGCATCAATAAGAGGTGTTTCACCCGCACCCACAGCGTCGGCTTTGGCATTGACATTTGCTCCGTGGCTCAAAAGTAACTCGACAACTTCGGTATTACCCTCGAGAGCAGCCTCATGTAAACATGTAAAACCCCCAAAATCTTTTTCATTCGCATCAGCACCGCGTGCAAGATATTGCTTGATTAGTTGCAAATCTCCCTTTTTACAGGCGCGCTGAAGGAGGGTTCTTCCCCCGGCATCACGCTTGATTTTGTATGGCTTGGACGAAGCTTGACCTTCCAGCAAATGTGAATCTGCAGGACGTTGGCGCTTGTTTGATGCGAAATATTCTCCTTCGTCATCGTCATCATCGTCAGCCTCCCCATTGCTTTCTTCCTCTGGTAAGAGGTTGCGCCGTTTGCGTTTGAGACGAGACCGATCATCTTCATTTTTGCGGATATACCGCTTCGCCTTATCAAAATGAGGAGGAGATTCACCAGCAACTGTTTCGGTATCAGAATCAACAACTTCCTGTTGCTGAGCGAGCGCCAGTGGTTGCCTCTGTAAGTCTGGCTTTGTGGAGGCGTCGAGAACCCCTGCGCCCAAGGTTTGAAAATATTCGTCTGGCTTGGGGGTGTCCTTAACGGGGGAAAGTGTCAGAGTGTCAAATGAGGAGTCAAATTTGTGGGGCGTGGCAGGGATACGGGTTGGCGTCATCTGAGTATCGTTTTTCTCAAATGATTCAATGCTTTCCTTGACAGTATGGACAACGTCACTAGCAGCCAGTTTCACCACTTTAACTTCCTCCTTAACCTTTTCTTTGATGGTATCCACAACCTCACGACTAATCTCATCTACCGATTCCTTGATCAGTTCAGGGTGAACAGGAGTCTTTTGCTCCATTGACGGCTCCTTTGCTGTCGATGAGATAGTTTGTGAGTTTGTGCCATCAAGTTCAGCCAGTGACTCCTGAGGTTTCTCCGACTCAATTGATTTAGCTGACTCTTCAACATGAGATGGTTCATCAGCCACCTTTTCGGAAGCTTTGGTGACGTTCTCCACAGCCTTCGTATCAACATCATCGATGGGCTTTGGCAAAGAACCACTAACTTCGGAGACTGGCAACTTCGCATCATCAGTTTTCACTTTAGTTTCCGGAGTGACAACTTTTTCAGCAGGAGCATCGCCTGAGGCAACATTGGATTCTGAAGGCGGCTTGACTGGGGTCTCCTTCATGGCAATAGCGTCAGTTGCCGACTTTTGCTTCAACAGTTTATATTCACTGAACAGCTTTTTCTTCGGCGCTGCAGGTATGGCAGGTTTCTCAGGCTCCACCGTCAGCTTTAGCACGGGCTTGGACGTAGTGACAGGCAACACCGTCGTTGCCAGAGCTTCATTAGACGTTGAGGATGCCACGTTGACAGTATTGTGGGCCTCCCGTGACGTTTGTTGCGGCAAATCCAGCGAACTTTTATCGCGAGGTTGAGATTTCGATCGAATTGGTTCACGATCTCGGACATCGGCGTGACTATTTCTTCGACTGAGATCTCGAGGCTCGCGGTGGTCCTTGTTACCATCCCTGGAGTCTTTTCTTTCGAAATCTCGGCGGTCTTCACGACGTCCTTCGCGACGGTCATCCTTCGGGCCGCGTCGTTCGTCCCAACTGTCTCTGCGATCATCACGAGAGTTGCGACGTTCGTCTCTGGAATCCCGTCGCTCGTCTCGAGGCTCGCTTCTGCGGTCATGATCCTTGACCCGATCATCACGAGATTCCCTGCGATCGAGATCTTTGGGTCGTTCATCGCGGGATTCTCTGCGGTCAACATCCTTAGGTCGTTCATCTCGAGAGTCTCGGCGATCATTATCTTTGGGTCGTTCGTCACGAGAGTCGCGGCGGTCGTCTCGGCGGTCGTCTCTACCGTCCCGTTTCCGGTCATCTCGGCGGTCCCTCCGCCGTCGCAGCGGTTTGTATGAGTCGGTGCCACCTCCGTACCGTTCGTATTTGTCATAACGCTGGTCGTATCGTTGCAGATGCTTGGGATAGCTATCATAGCGTCTGCGGTCCCGGTCGCGGTCTCGGTCACGGTCTCGGTCACGGTCTCGGTCTCGGTCACGATCCAGACCGTATTTGGAGTACTTGCCAGAGTTTCCTGACAATCCTGAGTTGCTACCAGAGGCATTGGACCCGCTGCCAGAGCGGTACATGCCGTAGTAGTCTCGTCGATGCTGGGAGCTGGGGTACAGACTTCCACCACTGGTGCTCAGCAGCCCAGTGGCAGGTTCGGGAGGACTTCGCTTGTCCGAACCAGAAGACCCGGTATACCGCTGGCCATAGTACAGGCCGCCGCGGTTATAGGACATGGATATAGTATGGAAGGGTCAAACGTCAAGGGTAGTTTTTTGCGTCACTCAAAGAACGTGTCCTGCAGACAAAATAAAGACGCGGCAGCTCGACTCCTTCACTCCTCCTCGGTTATACCACGGTTACCCTTTTGCGGATCTGAATACCACCTAATTACCAGTTGTATGGCCAGTAATTGTGTGTATGTTTTATCTATTTCTATTTGAAACAATAGGCTCGCACTAGCGTTCTCACTTGAGACCCTTTTCGAGAATTTAGGCGTGTCCCCTTTTTTTTTGTGTAGCCTCTCCCTAATTAGTACGGCATGCAAGGCTGTAAACGTAGACACTAAACGCCAACTATAATGGACCAATTGGTCCTGCCTACTCTTCGTTTAAGGTCGGCTTCTCCCCTGACTTGGTGGATAAGTGGACACGGTGACAAGTCCGTCACCAGAATGTTGGTCAATGTCCTTTTGCCGTCTACACCATTACATGCTCTATCATTATCATTACTACTGGTAAATCTACTCATCCAGGTCTTTGTCGTCCAACACGCCCGATTCAGCAATAAGTGCATCGATTTCTTTAGGCAGCCACGCTTTGTGAACAACCTTGCCGTCCTTGGTCTTGCTTAAGGTGGCAAATTCCAACTTGTCCAGCTTCAAGTTCAGCGAGTCCATCGTCTTCAGCAACACCTTCACCGCGAGGAAGCACGCGTCCTTCAACGAAATGTCATCGGTAAAGTCCTTCTTCAAGAGCGTTTGTGCCGCGGAGTTGTTGGCGCCAATTGACGTCGCTCTCCACCCCAGGTAATTTCCCGACGGGTTCGACAGATATAATTGGAATTCGTAGCGGTCGTCGTACCCGGCATAGAGGAAAGCCACCCCAAACGGACGCAACCCCCCGTGCTGAGTGTAGCCCTGCTTGATATCGCAGACTTGCTTGATCAATTGCTCACAAGGAATTTGTTCACCATACTTCTTCAAGTAGAGTTGGGCTTGTACCCGAGCATGGTTAACCAAGATGGTGGCATCAGCCGTCATCCCGGCCACGGCCGCCACCATGTGGTCGTCCACAACGTAGATCTTTTCCGGAGACCCATCGTCGTCGAGCAACTTCGACGTCACCTTTTTCTCACACGCAAGCACCACGCCCTCGGTGGAAAGGATGCCAATTGCCGTACCGGCATTCGAAATGGCCTCCTGGGCATACTCCACTTGGTAGAGCCGCCCTTCGGGCGAAAAGATCGTCGTTCTCGAGTCGTACCGACGCAGCATGGTAAAGGTATTTTGCCACCGCGCACCCGATGAATACAAAGTTGAGAGGGTGGGTCAACCAAGAGACCTGTGTAGAGAAACTATTTGAAAAGTGGTCAAAAACTTATAGGAAATATATCACTGATGGGTGCATTATCATAACTATACGTAGTGATGTTCTACGGGTTAATTTGTGAACTTGAGGTGATTAATTTGTGAACTTGAGGTGATTAATTTGTGGGGAAATAGTTGTGGGGGGTATCGAGTTTAGTAAAAGGGTTAGTCTTTGACAGGTACTACATCTCTCTTCCTACAGTAAACAGCTATTCGGGCCATTCCGTGGTATGCCAATTATTTTAGTAATAGTTGAGTTTGAAGCCTTCGCTTGACCATGATTTCCACGCTGATGTAGCCATTAAATGATCACACTAATGCTTTATAACGTTGATGAGCCATTTCATGTTACTTCACATCATGTTCTTCTATTTTCGTTTATGACTTATGGCAAAATGGCGGGTTACTTCTCTGTAAGTACCTTCATGATGGTCTCTGTGAATGACAGAAAAATCAACAACAGTATCAGGCTAAACTAAAATCGATTTCTTCCCAAATTGTCCTCAGGTTTCGAATTTTTTCACCCCGATCCCTACCACTGAAGAAACATCGATTCGCGAAGCGAACTTTTGCACTCGTTACATTCAAGATGACTACCGTTGAGAAGATCAAAGCCATCGAGGATGAGATGGCCAAGACCCAGAAGAACAAGGCCACCTCGTTCCACTTGGGTCAGTTAAAGGCTAAGTTGGCCAAGCTTCGGCGTGAGTTGTTGACCGACTCCAGTGGGGGTGGTGGTGGTGGTGGTGTAGGGTTCGATGTCGCTCGTACCGGGGTTGCCACCATCGGGTTTGTTGGTTTCCCGTCAGTGGGGAAGTCGACGCTTTTATCCAAGTTGACCGGTACTCACTCCGAAGCCGCCGCTTACGAATTTACCACATTAACCACCGTCCCCGGTGTCATCAAGTACAAGGGGGCCAAGATCCAGATGTTGGATTTGCCGGGGATTATCGAAGGGGCTAAGGATGGTAAGGGTAGAGGTAGACAGGTTATCGCCGTTGCCCGGTCCGTTAACCTCATCTTCATCGTGCTTGATGTTAACAAGCCTCTTCACCACAAGCAAATCATCGAAAAGGAATTGGAAGGGATGGGTATCCGGCTCAATAAGGAACCCCCTAACATTGTTATCACCAAGAAGGAACGTGGTGGGATCAATATCACCACCACTCTGCCGTTGACCCATCTTGATAACGACGAAATTCGGGCCGTGATGAGTGAATACAAGATTAACCTGGCCAATATTGCTTTCCGTTGCGATGCCACTGTCGATGACTTGATTGATGCCATCGAAGCTAAGGCCCGGAAGTACATTCCTGCCATCTACGTCCTCAACAAAATCGACGCTTTCCTGGTTGAAGAGTTGGATTTGATGTACAAGATTCCCAATGCCATTCCCATTTCGTCCGGTAACGGTTGGAACCTTGACGATTTGCTCGAAATGATGTGGGAACGTCTTAAGTTGGTCAGAGTATACACCAAGCCCAAGGGGAAGTTGCCGGACTTCAACGAGCCGGTGGTGTTGCGGAACGACCGTTGTACGGTTGAAGATTTCTGTAACTCGATCCACAAGTCGTTGGTGGAAGATTTCCGGAATGCCCTTGTCTACGGTACTTCGGTCAAGCACCAGCCCCAAATTGTTGGGTTGCAACACCAATTGGAGGACGAAGACGTCATCACCATTCTCAAGAAGTAATCATTTATATAGTTTCTACACCCTAATACACTTGTTCAAATAGCGAATTATCGTGGTTTGGTTGACCTGCTACTGATTCCAACGATCGTCGGCGTCGGTAGTGCGACAGGTATTTTCCGCGTACCAACGACGCTCCACGACACTTGCAACACACCTCAGGAATGGTAAGTATCCGAGCTACAACCACACACGATTCGAGCGTACTAACCACCAGTCACAATCATTGAAACCATACTTGACGGCGGTGCGGGCGTCGCTTACCGCAGCGATCTGCCTCGAGGACTTTTCGTCGCAATTGGTCGAAAGACACAACCGACCGGAAATCGAGGTTGAGCCCAACCACACCCCCGAATTGATCTTAAACCCCATGGTCATTGCCAGAAACGAAAACGAGCTGATTTTGATTGAGCCGTCGGTGAACTCGGTCCGGGTGTCGATCAGAATCAAGCAAGTTGACGAAATCGAGCAATTATTGGTTCACATGTTCACCCGGTTCTTGACGCAAAGAGCCGAACAGTTTTTCATTTTACGGCGGGTTCCGATAAAGGGTTACGACCTTTCGTTCCTCGTAACCAACTTCCACACTGAGAAGATGTTAAAGGCAAAGTTGGTCGACTTTATTGTTGAATTTATGGGTGTGGTCGACAAGGAAATCCGCGAGATGAAATTATTCTTGAACGCTCGTGCCAGAGTGATTGCTGAAAGCTACCTTGAACCTTTCGATTAAGCACGAGGTGACAAATACTTTTCCTCCGATAAAATGAAAGAATGACGTACGAAATAGATTTAAAAAACATTTAGCATTGCAAAACTTTTTACTAAAGAAGGTACACACTAACTTAATCCTTCTTGGTGTGCATCATAAGCTTGAGAAACTCATCAATGACGAATGTCGCTGCCAATGATGTAATTTCAGCGTTGGTATCGAAAGGAGGCGATACCTCAACGATATCAGCACCCACCACGTTAAGTCCCTTAAGCCCTCTTAAAATCGAAAGCAATTCCCGCGACGTGAACCCACCAGACTCCATGGTACCAGTACCAGGAGCAAATGCGGGATCCAACACGTCGATATCCACCGAAATATATACAGGTTCATCACCAAATGCATCTTTGAGAGTGTTGACAATGCCTTTAATGCCAATTTGATCGATGTCCGTAGCTTCAATCGTCTTGAATCCACATTCTTTATCGTGCTTACGATCAAATACCTCATCTACCATCGGAGCACGAATACCGACGTGGTAATTGTTATCAGGGTGAACGTATCCCTTTTCGTGAGCGTAGTGAAGGAAGGTACCATGATTAAGTTTCATATAATCGGTAATACCACCACCAAGTTGACGGGGGTCCCAAGTATCAATGTGGGAGTCAAAATGGATGACGTGAACTGGACCCACCGCTTCTGATACCAGCTTTAATGCCATGAGAGCAATGGTGTGATCACCACCCATGGTAATGATCTTCGGGGTGGAAAACACATTACCCTTGCGTTTATGGGTGGCCCTTTGCGCTCTGTAGAGCTGATTGAGAGCAACCCGGTTGTCAAAGGGGGACATGGGCACATCACCACAGTCAACAAGCAGAAAATTGTGACTTTCAGGGTCATATGGTACTTGAGGCCGTTCACCGGGTTTGGTTAATGGCGAACTGTGACCTACCCCTCCGAACCGACGAGCTCCCAGACGAATTGCTTCGGGACCAAAGCGAGCACCAGGCCGATAACTAACGGCAGTATCAAATGGTGCTCCCATAATGGCAATATCAATGGGCTTATCGTTGTCACGACTCACACAACTAAAATGAGGCAAATGAGCATAGGTCAAAATGCCACCAAAGAAGGTTTGATCGACATCGATATCACTAATGTCATCATTATCGGGAAGCTTGATCAGCAGCGCGTATAACAAGTGGGACGCTCCTTGGCCGTACTCAACAATTGCGGCCGTATCTAGAGCTGTCTCGGAATCAACTAATTCACCAAAGAGGCCATCCATGAGCGAACCACGAGGTTGCTCATTTATCAATGGAATTTGTGCAGCAAGCGCAATTGATGCTAACGCTAACGGAAGTAACATTTGGGGATGTCATACCTGCATTGGCCGTAGTCCACTTTTTATATCCAGTTGAGCGGATGCGCTTTTGTCCCAAAGAGGATATCAAATCCGCCTCCTGCCTATGTGGAGTAAAGTTAACACACTAGTGTCATAAAAAGGGCATTTAGGGACGACACAAGATCAAAAAATCTGGCTTGACTTAACGTCGACTGAAATATAACGACAGAACTTGCAAAAAGAATGGTCCCTAGCGGGATCGAACCGCTGATCTTGGCGTTATTAGCACCACGCCTTAACCAACTGGGCCAAGGGACCAATTTGCAAGATTTGAGAGTCAACAAATTGTGATCATAATGCCATAACTGTGAAAATCAATTTTCCAAAGGCATGGCTTATCATTTTGTGTTGATATTGGCATAAGCGTCTTTAGCGAGTCAAAACCAACAATCCTGAAGCTAATATTCTCGAAAAACTTTTGTGAACGCCGAAATCTGTCCTTGAATGAATTATAGTCATATAGTTATCTATGAGGATGCCCTCAATTACTGGACTGTTGCTTAAACGCTTTAATCGATCATAAAACAAATCCTATAGCTAGCGTACGATGATACCAATCGGGACCATACTAGTGTTCTAGTGAACTAATTCTAAAGCTTTGAAGGTGTATACCCTTCCACTACGTCGCAAAAAGTCACGTGGAGAATTTCCACTTTAATGAACACACTGGCACCAGCGGTGGACGTCGCCCGTATCCTCGGAGTTGATCCCCTGGTACTTACCGACGCCAACCTTCAATTGTGTTTCAACCTATTGGACGAAGGGGTTGACCCCCAACTGTTGGCCCAGGATATCGAGATGGTATTGAAGGAACAGAATAAGATCTAAGTGACGAGAAACGAGAAACGAGAAACGACCAAACACGAAAACAAGTATAATGAATAGGTAATTCAAATACAATAACCAAGGCACTTTGTTAGTTTTCATGATATCAATACATTCGAGTTTTCATTATCTATAACTTTATATCTAAGCATCCTCGGGGATGTCGTCGTGGAACTTCTTCCCTTCCAACGTAGGCTTAATCACACCGGCGCGGATGACCCAGTCACCAAACGGCTCGCCATCGGTACGCTCCACCGACCAGCGCTTGAACAACGGCACCAACGTCTCCAAGATCTCGTCCTCCTTGATCGACATGCGGTAGATCTTGTTCAACCGTTCCCCATGGTGACCACCACCAAGCATCAAGTTGTACGCACCCAACGCCTTACCAACAAGGGCGACTTCGGCCACCCAGGGACGAGCACACCCGTTGGGGCACCCGGTCATCCGCATCACCACCAGGTCATGGCGCAACCCCAAGTCTTCGAGAGCCAGTTCCAACTTGGTGATCAACACGGGCAAGTACCGTTCCAGCTCGGCCATGGCCAACCCACAGGTGGGGAACGCCACACACGCCGCCAGCAGCAACCGCAACGCCGAGAAGTCGGTGTTGTCCAACTTGTATTGCTTCATCAACCCCTTGACGTGGTCCAAGTCTTCGTCCAACACGTTCAGAATCACCATGTGTTGGTTACCCGTCAATCTAAAGTCACCCAGCTTGGCATTCAACAAGTACTCGGCAATCTTCTTAAGCCCTTGCTTTTGCGGGAGCTCGGGGGTGTCTTCGATACGCCCGTTTTCAATGAAGCAGGTAAAGTGGTTGAGCCCGGTTTCGTCCTTGCACCAGCCGAAGAAGTCAACGTTAGAAGTGATTTCGTAGGGCTTTTCGTCGGCGAACTTGAACCCCAACCGTTCTTCGACTTTGCTCTTGTATTCGGCCACCCCCAAGTCATCGATGGTGTACTTGAGACGAGCGTGCTTCCGGTTGGTACGGTCACCAAAGTCCCGTTGCACCAACATGATGGCTTCACAGGCCAAGTGGATCTTGTCCCGAGGCACGAACCCAAACAGCGACCCCAACCGAGGGTAGGTCTTCTTGTTGTTGTGGGTGGTACCCATACCCCCACCAACGAACACATTGTAACCCAAGACGTCGTCGTTGTCGCCGACAATGGTCACCAACCCAATGTCATGAGCGTAGACATCGACGTCGTTGTAGGGAGGCACGGTGATGGAGATCTTGAACTTCCGCGGCAAGTACAATTCGCCGTACATCGGTTCAAAGTCGACCAAGGCGCCGCCGGCCACCAACGTCTTCTTCTTGGTGGGACCTTCGGCCCGGTTTTCCCATGCCTCGCGGTCGCCAGGCTTATCCAGAGGGTCATCGCCCGCTAACCAGATTTCGTGGTAGGCGGTAGTCTTGGGCAACAAGTATTCCGAAATCAAAGTGCCATCGGCCAGCACTTGGGAGTGGACCTTCTTGTTGTGGGGCAACGCCAGCAACATCACGTTACGGTTGACGTCACCACAAGCGGCAAGAGTATCCATCAACGCCGAGTTCATACCACGAATCGCCGGCTTCAAGTCGTGCTTGACCACCCCGTGCAACTGGAACGTGGCTCTGGTGGTCACCTTCAACGTACCGTTACCTCTAGTATCGGACAATTCGTCCATCTTGAGGTATTGCTTGGGAGTAGCCACCCCCCCGGGCAACCGTACCCGCACCATGAACGAGTACGCCGGCTCCAACCCTTCGGCCTTGCGCAGTTCCCGCACGTCCCGGTCGTCTTGCATGTAGATACCGTGGAACTTGGTCATCTGTTGGTCGGTAGCACCAATGGCTCCCGTCAGCTCGTCCTGAAGGGCTTCGGCGATGGTACCCCGCAAGAAGTCCAGGGCCGCCTTCATGTCTTCGTTGGTCAACGGCTTGGGTTCTTCCACCCCATCGACGTTATCGACCCCGAGAGCCGTCCACAATTGAGGAAGCCATTCGTTGAAACCCGTGTTGAAACCATCGGCGTCCTGGTCATCACCAAGACCCAAGGGAACGAGGACTTGTCCTCCGTAGAGTTCAAGCTTGGCAAACAAGTCCTTGGCGGGCTTGTTGTAGTAGTGCTTGTCTTCCTTACGGGGCCAGTATTCCGAATCACCAAGACCAAACACGGAAAAGTTCACCAGGGCAAGGTCGGTGTCGGTCAGTCCCTTGAGGGCGTCCCACAACTGTTTGCCGTTGACGGGGAACTCCCCTTGGCCCAGCGTCGACACCACAAACACCACGTTGGTTTCAGTGGGCAAGTCTTCGAGAGCCAAGTCGTCCATCGCCATCACCACCAGCTTAAGACCACGGCCACTGGCTTGACGGTGGACCTTACGAGCAAGGGCTTCGGCATTACCACCATCCAGGGCAAACAACACCGTCAACGGCGGTCCCGATAACCCCGATAAAAGAGCAGCGTACAGGTCGTCGGCCACTTGCTTTTGCTTGACGGCACCGTCGGTGTTAGCGGTAGCAGTCAAGTTCCGCAGCAACACCGGGTTGGCCCGGGCCAAGAGAGTCAATTTGTTTTCCCGGTCCAAGAAGTCCTTGAGTTGCTTGCGCAAGTTCAGCGAGTCCAATTGGAACTGGTTGTCGTCGTCGAGAGACGGGTTGTACCGGTAAAGGGGCCAGTGACCCAGGTCGACGGCTCGCTTGGTTTCTTGCAACACAGTAAGAGTCAGGTCGGTCAGCTTGTGGTAGGGCAAGTACGCCAACACCACCGAAGGACCATTGAACTTTTCCGCTTCAATTAACGCCTGGAGCACTTGGGTGTACAGCGAATAGATCGCCACCAGGGCCACGTACACTCCACCGTAGTTCATGGCGTACAAACCAATGTCCTTCTTGCGGAAACCATCGACCTTCTTGTCGGCAAACGGCTCGGAGTCAATCACCAACATGTTGATGTTTTGTCCCAGCGAGATCACCGAGTGCACCCCCAGGGCCCCCAAGTCAAACGCCCAGGCGTCCGACCCCACCAACCAGTTGCGGCCAACGGCAAACGAGTCCTTGAGCGCCAACAACGGCGCCAGCGCCCCCAGAGTGTCCAGCTCCAACAACGAGATGATGGTGCTGACAAGGGTGGCGTCGGCGGTGCCCGACTTCAGTTGCACGAGCCATTCCAGCAACAGCTCGAGAAGCTGGCTGTTGTCGGTGGTGGCAAACTTGTTATCTTGCACTGCCAGCAACACCGCTGCTTCCAAGTGGGTGCGTTGGTCCTTGGCTGCCAAGAACGCCCCGAAGCCGTATTCGGGAGCCGTCAGCACCAGGGCCAGCGTCGACTGGTTGAGGATGGTTAACGGGTTAGCGGCGTCCACCAGTTGCAACATCTTGAAGTACGGTTGTTCCAACGCTTGCGCCAGCGCCACTTGCACCACCTTGGGCTTAGCCCCAGTATCGGTACCGTAAGCAAAGTTTTGTTGAGGAGTGGGAGCAGCAGCGTTGGACACGATCTTGCTAAAGGCATCGTCGTAGTCCACCGACGACGCAAACAGCGCTCCCACCACCTGAGTGAAGTTTTTGAGTGGTTGGTATTGAGCGTAGTCCTGGAAGAAGTCGATGACAAGCGGCGTGAACCCCGTCAGTTGAGTAATGAGAGTGATGGTTTCCACTCCGGCAGGGATGTTCGACAATAACAGGGCAAGATCAAACGGCTGGTAGATCTGGACAGCGAATAAGGGCACGTTGTGCTTGGTGGCCGCCAGCACCACTTCGGAAGTAGCTTCCCCTAACAACAAGACGGCGTGGGCTCCCTTTACCGAGTTGAGCTGAGGGAACGCCGCTACTTGGAGTTGCAGAGCAATGTCGTTGACTTCCAAGTCTCTCACCTTGTCCAAGATGGTAACGTCGTTGAATTGGCCGGTGAATTGCGGGTAGAAATGGTACACTGGTTGTCTCAACTTGCCGGCCAAGTTGTAGGCCAAGCGAGCCACCTGGGCCAGGTTGGTGCCGTTAGACACGAGCACGGGCACCTTGGCATCGCGCAACGCCACCACGGCTCCGTAGTCGCCGCTAATCTCGACGTGCAGCACCACTCGAGCTTGCTTAATCGCCAGCAGCAGCAACAACGGAAGCTGGGACAAGAGAGTGTGGGCGTCGGTGTACACGGTGACAAAGTCATCGTCTTCCGGCAGCCTCAGCCCCACGTAGTCGCCGATGATGGCGTAGGGGTCGTTATGGGCAATGACGACCTCGCCATCGCCGTATTTCGAGGGCACCCCTTTGGTGTCAGAGGTGACATAAACTCGACCAACTGGAAGTTAGTAGTTGCGGGAGATATTGTGGGAGTTGGTTAAACCCTTTTCACTGGTTAGGGGGGGTTTTTGCGCATTTTGGCGGCATTTTCACTTACTCGATGGCATCTTGGGTGGCCGACAAGGGCATAAGTGGGGTTTTATAGGTGTGGCCCTGATCCGCAATCGTCACGTGAAGTGTCGAGCTCCCCACCCTTTTGATGGTGGTGCAGGCGTTAACGGGGTTTGGCTACAGGAATTTACCGGATACCATGGGGTTTGCTTTATCAGGGGCACGAGCTTGTGGTGAATCGGTTTACCATGTCGTGCTTGGATGGGAGTGTCTGATTATCTCGATATTGTTGGACTCCCCCACTCCAAATGTGCCTGAGATAACGCACCGCGAAATTATTGTATAGAGAAGAACGGACGAAGTATTGACTCTGGGGAAGGTTGTCCTTAGCGTGGGAGAATGTTATTACAACTATGCTTTCATGGTGATGACCGAGGAAGTGGATTTTACAACAATTTAATTCACCCTACATGTCAAGGCTGAAAAAAAAAACTTGACACAAAGTTCCGCTGACTACGCCTTATCTTCCATTGGTGGGAACTGTGGCGCGGGCTGCAAACGTTTTTCATGAACGGCTGACGGCAGATCCCGTGCACCTGAACCGGCCGCCGGTGAGACAATTGGTGAAAAAAAAAATGGTACCTACAGTCGGTTTCATATTTTTGATGGTTTTGAGCGCGAAACATGTCGCCCTCGGATGTCGTAGAATGAAGGAGTCGGAAGTCGCACTTTACAAGAACTGAATGTCCGATTTCGAGATTTCA